>JACXGI010006968.1:0-39397 GCA_016801175.1 Esox masquinongy
TATTGGTCTTAAGTAATATTCTAATTTTCTGAGATACTGAATTTGGGATTTTCATTAGTTGTCAGTTTTAATCATCACAATTAAATGAAATAAACATTTGAAATATATCAGTCTGTGTGTAATGAATGAATATAATATCCAAGTTTTACTTTTTGAATGGAATTACTGAAATAAATCAACTTTTTGATGATATTCTAATTATATGACCAGCACCTGTATATGTATTAAGAGTACAGACTCAGGAGTAGCTGTTCATTGGACTCCAGATGGTAAGCGTAAGAGTGGGAAGGCCCAAAACAACATAGTTAGAACATTGAGATTCAACGCTGGCAGAGCTGTGGCACAGCAGAAAAGATTGCCAAATACCAACAGTTCAGAGCCTTTATTGCTGCCCTATGCACGTGCCGTCACAACACGGATGAGGGAGTGAATGACATGGAACAACAAGTTGCTTCTTTATACAAATGTGTTCAACTCATAGCTACTGTACCCACTGGCCACAGAATTTAGCCACCCGATAACTAAGACAGTTGTCATTCCAGATGCAAGTCTGACATGACAGTTGTACTTCCTAATAACAGTGTCCCGAGCTTCTGTGGTTTCAGCCCTGGGTATTTTGAACCCTTTCCAAAAAAGAGAAAATTTCTGTTTGTTTTACAAGCAGACAACTGGAATAATGTTAAGAAATCCGCGACTAGAGCCAATGTTTTCAAAGCTTGTGCTTCGCGTGCTCAATGCACAGAAATACAATTGCAAGACAAACTATGAAAACGAAAGACAAACAAAACTACAGGTAATTACACAAGTGTGTAACAGCGAAACTATTTGTCAGTTTACTTGAAAATTGGAAGTCGGTTACATCTCCAGATATTGCGCTCACGTATTAAGGCTACATGTATCCTAGGCTTAATAATAGCCTAGCTACTATATATGAGTAGACATATTTCGAGCTCGTTTCATTCATCAATTTGTGGGTCCATAGTGGTACGCTGTCCGCATGAGTTAAGTGGTTGACATTCAATGTAGACATCATGAATGGTTGTGTTGTGAAATGAGAAAATTTGTATGACAAATATTTAAGTCCCTAGACTGATAGAGATAAAAATATAATGTCACATAAATCCCCATATTCCTTCCAACCTGAAACACAGGACAAGATAATTCTTCGACTTGCCTACAAAATGTTTGGTATGGCTTCCTAAATGTCTTATATTGGGAAAAAACTTTTTAAATATGTCTCTTGGGATAGAAAGCTTTTGGCACACACCCCTGGTATATTACCCCTTCATCATACCGTTAGCTAGACAATCTCTAACGTTTATAGTTGGTTAGCTACTTACCTGTAAATGTTGATCTTTGCTTGCTGCAGGGACTGTCAGTGGCAACTCAAAGTCTTGGAAATGAGTCGGGCTTCAGCACAAGAGACTTTGCATAACCTATTTGTTTTTGTATCACGTTTTGAAAGCACTCATCTGCAAAATGTGCTACAAATGGGAGACCCACAGTAGGGGGCATGGTAAAGCTAACTGATCCGTTGCTTGCTGAATCTGGGGATGACTGGCAATGAGGAGTAAACATTCAAATTGGAGCGAGAAGTGAAAATATTAAAAAAGAAATATCATTGGATGTATTCAAATGAGGCGAAAACGTGACATCAGGTCTTCCAAGCAAAATCATAACTGGGTGTCAGACTCAAGGGATATGACTGGATTTTCAGATAAGGCTCTACAGACAATGATAGCAATGATATAAATGTTTCATACTTTCGTAATATTAATTATATCTGCCTTAGTTCAAATGTTGATTAAATCAGTAAAAGTGCAGAATTGGGTGTGCATACCCTTTAAATTTTAAGTGAACCAGGCTTTATTGCAACCACATCACGATAAAATGAAAGCTTTCAGACAGTGAATGTTCCACAAGCTGGGAGACATCCTATTTGCTCTGATAATGACAAACTGCATCTAAATAATTAAATTACCTGCTTTTCTGGGTAAACTGAAATTATTAGCACATTTATATACAATTAATTATATTAAATCTGTATGTATTTGATCTGTGCATGCATCAGCAATGCCAGTAAAGTTAAAGAAAACAGAAATTATGTATCTTAAAAATAATGTTTGCATACAAACATTAGATTTCCAAGCCCAGAATCGAATTGGCTTTGCAAAAATAACATGATCACAGTGGTAGTAGATTTATATTGATTGTCAATTTTGAGCATTTTTTTAATCAGGTAGCTTGATTTCAGTTGTTAATGTAATTAGGGTTGAAAAATTTAGATTTTTTTAATCATTACGATATTATAGTCATAAGCCCACCCACCAATAAGTAATGTGTCAAAAGTAAATTTTCATTTGGACAAATTTACTTATAGTGCATGAAAGTAGTCAATGTTTAGTATTTTTTCCCATATTCCTAGCACCTAATGACTACAAATTTGGTAGACACATTTGCAGTTGGTTTTGGTTGTGTTTAAGATTGTTTTGCAGAATAGGAATTGAATGGTGATTAAAGTATTGTTTCCCTATGAAATCACTTTTAATGAACAACAATGGATATTTTTCTAAACAAATCATAAAGTAATCAAAAATAATGATGAATAAAGTTAAATAGGATAAAAAAAAATATACCCCCCAAAAATACTAACCTCTCACCATTACCAATAACATGGGAGCTAAGGTTTTTGTGGGGAGCATTATGTTTGTATCCTTGTGCCATTCTTTTTTTTGCTTCCTTGTCCCAAAAAATATGAAGGTTTGTGTAAAATGTAAAAGTAGAGATCTTTTTTGTTTTTAAAGGATACTGTGGTGAAAGCTGTGACTTGTGATCATTTGACTGAAATAAATCATACTTGGGTAGAAATATGTAAAACATACATTCTAATATTGTTAGATTGTAACGAATATGAAAAAACTGTGATTGTTATTCTGACGTAGTGTTGATTTTGTGATACAAACTAAAATATCCCAAAAAATGAAGAGAATACACAGGGATTAATAAAATAATCATTTAAATAAATTTCTTTAATCTTTATGCACAACTTAATATTTTGAATACTTAGTTAAGTTGTTCCCTCTGTTCATGGTGGTGTCCAAATGAATAAATTAATTCAAGACATATCTACATGATGAGAAAAGCCTAAACCATGAGTACTGTAGTGCTTTTCATTTGTGATTCTTTTATAGCATATGTACTATTTTGTTACCTTTTGTGTTTTGAAGTGTTTATAAATGTATCTGTATAGATATAGTTCTTTTTTCATTTTTAAGACACAACACATGTAAACACAGAAAAGGAAAAAAGAGGACATTGAACAAGAATATATAAAACAGAAAAAAGTAGACAAACACAGCAGTTAAGCCAACAAACAATACACACACACGCATTCACACAAGCAGACACACACACACACACGCACACACACACATACATGGATAGATAAAGCTAATCAATGAAGCATCATTAACTGGAATATAATTGTAGTAATTGTAATAATTGCAGTAGTACAACAGTAGTGATCTGAACAATAATATTGTTAAAAAGCAGAATGAAATAACCCTATTTCAATTTCCATTGAGTCAGTCATCATTATTTCATTCATAAGGTCAAGAATCAGTTGCAGTTCATTCTTGTCTCTACCGCTCCAATCACTCCTATATTGCGTGCCTAGGAATACATTTCAAAATTGTCTATCTGTATCTGGAGAGGTTAGCATCGTTGGATTGTGGTGCTTTTTCAGATGAGTGTTTTGAAGCAGACTGCAGAAGAAGCGGGGAGGGGCTTGAGCAACTAAAACAGTCCATAAAACCATTGGCCTACAGTAAACAATGTCATTTCAAGATAATATTTTTACTCTTCTTGTCCAATTCCTTTCCTCTTCATTTGGTTCCATCCATGTCCATTAAATGCATTGGCGTTTCCTCTCCCTAATTGTGAAACATGTCCACAGACTGTAGTTATAAACGGGTCTCCAAGTTGTGCAATGGGCTGGTGGGGTGGCACAGGTAAGAAGCTAGAAGTTTAGCATCTTTCAGGGTCAGATCTGCATTTTCAGCAGCATCAGCAGTGGCGTTGTTGTTGCAGTTGAGGGTAACTGGGAGGCTCTGTTGGCGGTATGGAGAAGGGCGGGACTTGGAGTGCAGGCGAGGTGGAGGCTGAGGGTTCTGGGCAAGGGGAGGAACCTGACGAAGACCCAGGAGACCGTTGTTGCAGTCTGTGCGCTCTGATTCTTCGGTTTCAATGTCTGTCTCGTCAATCAAAGGGATGTTGTGGGCCAAGTCATTTATGAGAAATTCCGGGTGTGCCATGAAGTCGTGAATGGAGTTCTTGGATTCTGGCTTCTCACTGCCATCATAAAGGGGGCTACGGAATGCTTTCACCACTCGGATCTATGTTGATTTTGGAATAATAATGATCAAAGAAAGGGGAAATGCGGAATAGGGAATAGATGGGACAAAAGTGGAGAGAGATTTAGCATTTAAAAACATCACAGATTTGCCGACAGACTTTCATGCAAATGTGTTTAAATCTGCATTAAAATATTTAGTATTTTCCCAGCAGAGATGTTTCCATCATATTAACTTGATGACGTACTACACAGTAAAATAAATTCTTCTCATATATTGACCTGAAGCCTAAAATACTGCATGATTTTCCAAGTTGCAGCAGGAGCAACATATCACAGGCTCCAAGTCTACTTCAATATAAGGGTCATTATTGCAGTGTTGGAGTCACTTCAGAATTTCTGAATGTAACTTAAATTAAAACAACAAATTTGGAATTAATTTAAACTGGCCACAGGAAGCTAAATTTCAATTGATGAATATAATTCAATTAAATGCAATTTAACTGAAATGTGAAACACAAGTTTAATCTAATTTGACAAATCTTTTATCTAAAAGATATGTGACTTGTCAATTACATTTTGCGGCGTCATCATTTGCCTTGATGAGAGTTTGCCTCGTATGGTTTTATCCACATCCATGATTTTATTACTGTATTAAGTGGATCCGAACATTTCTAGACAGTGGAGATGATGTGCCTGCCTTTAACCCAAAAATTCCCTTCTGTTTTAAGACAGAAAATAGAAATTACATTAACGTTTAAGATATTTTTGATCACATTAGTTGTAAGTAGCACTCTCCACACATGTATGTGACTTCTGAGCAACATGTATCCACTACAATTTAATGGCATTAGTAACTATACCAACACCAATAACTGATTGGAACCCTTGATAAAAATGAGAAAACCTACTAAATTAAAGCATATAAATACTGTGGTAAAAATTATATTGTTTTAAACTAATAGAATTGTTTAGAGAAAGATACTTTAATGTTTATTGCAAGATTACTGTTCTCAAAATTTATACCCCTTAAGATATTTAAAATTTTAAATATTTGGTTCCATATTCCTAGCATGCATTGCCTACATGAGGCTAGTGATTTTACAAACTTTTTGGATGCATTTGCAGTGGATTTTGGTTGTATTTTATTTAGTATTTTATTTAAAAGCTCAGTATTTATAAAGAATGTGGAGATGCACGCTTACTGTCAGAGGCAGATCTGTAAAAAAAATAGGGAACAAAAATTATTCTTAACACTTAATATTTTGCATGTATGGGACTATAATGTTTGACCATCTCTAACTTTCTCGCTCCTCATTATTCACAAGTAATCCATAATTATTTGGGTAACTTCCACATTGACGTGTTGAAAAATGTAATTATTTACATTAAAATGGACTAAAATTATACATATCTTTAGTAATACTTCTCATTTTTAGTGGTGCCAATACTTTTTATATAATTATTTCAAAATAAACATTACATTTCTTCTTTTTTTAATTCCAATTAAATTCAAATTCTGCTTCTTGTTGGGTGTGGCCACTCAAAGAATTTGAATTAAAGAGCAATTCACAACAGAATCCAGAATTGACCCCCTACCCTGTAATATATAATTTTTGCTTAATAAAGGTGTTTCCACTTCTCACATAATAAACTTTCATGGCACGATAGATAAAGACTACAAATGTGCTGTTTCTATCAGAAATGTTGTGACTTTTTTTGATCTGACATCTTTATTTGCATAAAGGCGTAATCAGGCCTCTTTCTGTCCAATTAAGTCATTCCTGAATATTACATTTGTCTATCTAGGGGACCCTTTTTGCTTAACAGCATGCCCAGAGGCAAAAGTTCTGTATAGCTTCTTTAAAGGCAAAGCATTATCTATGAGTTGAAATGCCTTACTGACCTGATTAAACCTGCTGTATATGTACAATATGTACATGTTCACTTGGGATTACTCTGCAACTTTAAAGGAAATTAGGGAAAGTAAAAAAAATAAAAACTTAAATAATAACTTAGACATTTCTAATTAATCCAATATTCACTGATTAACGTAAAATTGTCTGACACACACAAATAAAACTTTTTGCACTGAACCTACATATGGGACCGGTGAAAAAAGTACAACATAGAGCATGGAATTGATACCAATTTGCAAACCAAAAAAACAATTGACATGCAACGACCAATCATGTGAACTCCTCATTTACTGCCATGCTGTAAAAGAACAATACATTTATGTGATCGTGCATGAGCTTGTCTTGATGCAAAATTAAATGCAAATGGGTAAAGCTGGGTGGCATCTACTGGCTGTTGCAACGTCCAATGAACTATAATGCAGCCAACTACCAGCAAAGCAAAGGGAAAATCACTTAATACAAATAGTCACAATAATCACAGTCTTCTGCAGACAAGTATTGTTGTAGTATCACAGTAAAAGTTGTTGGGTGAACCTGTAGCAGTGTCAGTTCCACCCCTCTTAGCCTGGTTCCTCTCTAGGTTTCTTCCTAAATTTCGGCCTTCTTAGGGAGTTTTTCCTAGCCACTGAAATTCAACACTACTGTTGTTTGCTCTTTGGGATTTAAGGCCGGGTGTTGTGTAAAACCACTTTTTGACAACTGCTGATGTAAAAAGGGCTTTATAAATAAATTTGATTGATTCTGTTTTGAAAAAATATTGTTTTAAGTGAATAGTTTATTTCTATTGAACATATTGAAAATGTACTTTGTTTTGGGTATATATTTTAACTTTTTGGTAATACACTACAAACCATTTCAAGACCATACCGTAATCACAATCAGTGCTAACATGTCCAATTGGTAAACAGTGGTTATTTCACAAGGCAGAAAAGTTGCCACACTGGAAATGACAGCACTGTACAAAAAACAATTACCTTGAGTGGGCACAATCGGCATTTGAAACCTGAAAGATTTTTGATACACCATGAGTTGTTCTAGGCTCGAGTCAGGATTTACCCTTAGTTCTTGTAAAGAAAAATAATTGTCAGCACACACTCGTAAGTGATTCTACTAAGTGGATATGGCAGCTAAGTAGTGGCCAAGAACCAGTAATGAGCAACCATAGAAAATCTGAAAATTGTATCAAAAATAGCTTTGACATTTGTATGATATATTACATTACATTACTGTTTCAAATTAATTGGTATCATGATTCATACTGGTGTGCTGTATTCTGAAGTTAGCTACATGCTCAGTGGTAACTCCCACCCTAATTATTTTTCTGTCTCTCTTCAAAAAAAGCTCTTAAACTGAAAAGATCAATTGATTTGGGAGAACAGTATTAAACCAAGAAAATACTCCAACCATTATCACCTTCGCTGCTGTAGTTTCACTGACCTCCATTAAAAAGGGATACAGTACTCTACATTCACCTCCAAAATTATTGATACACTTGATTAAGATTAGAAAAAAAAGCAATGACACCTTATTGTATACAGTTATTAATTGAAATACTGAACCATACTGTAATTGTAAACAAGAAAATTGTGAACATGTCCCATGAATGATGCAGCACCCCCATTTGGCCATACTGTGTGTGACTAACATAATTCAGTTGGTTACCAGAGTGCCCCACTTTATTGTCCTGCATTGGCCAACTTGCGTAAATTTGTTAATGCTGGATCTCAATTGCAAGACACACCATTCCGTCACATTCAGGCAAAATGGTGTCTGAGATATTTTTGGGTTACGTAGACAAATTTCCCTGCATGAGTATCACATTTCAACATTCTGTGTCAAATTGATCAAGAAATATAAACATGTATATATTTATAAATATAAAAATATATAAACATATGCCGTTCTAAAGTAATGAAAGGCATAGTATGGTCCATATGAATGTTATTGCTGAGGCTTTTTGCATATGTTGAGACAATTTTTGCAACATTTATACTAAATTGCAATACGAATATCCTTGACTGATCTATAAATATTTTTGTGCAGAAGTTCACATGAATTTTCACTTTTAGATTAGGATCCTAAATACTGTAAAAACTGTAAATTAAATTACTTAATAATTTTCTAACCTGAACACTCCCTAGTTGCTGTAGTAGTATATTTGGGGGTCATTCCCTTGTCATCTGGTTACTCTTTTGTTGTATGATGCCATCCAAAAAGTTTGGAAGCATTCACTTGTAATTCAGCAGACAAAATATTTCTGTATGCTTCTGAATGAATTCTGCTCCTGCGGTCAACAGTTACATGAATGAAGACAAGTGAATCAGTTCCAGAGGAAGCCATACATGCTAAAGCCATAACACCAAATTTGAGCATATTTAACAGATGAAGTGGTATGGTGTGGAACTTAGGCAGTTCCCTTTTTTCACTGTACTTCCCTCTTGCCACCACTATGGTTAATCTGAAGAATAGACATATACAGCTGCACTATTCCTACACAAATTGAGATGGAACATATCTGACTATCAAAAAAAACACTGGTCAAGCCTATTGTCTCAATAGTTTTGTTGCCCTGAAATAACGGTACTTGGTATGAAAAAATGTTGCAATTTCTTAATCTGTACATTAAGTAAAGTTAAGGTTTCAAAGCTTTTGAATATAGAGCCAAAGTAGAAGAACTAGAAAAAAACTCTACGTACTAAATTACTTAGTGTGAAAAGGTATGATGGGATCTTACACATTTTGTGCATATTGCTTGGTAGGCTTGTGTGACGTATGAATGCACGCACTGAGACAGATTCACAGTCCCTCATCAATTTTGTCTTGTTTATAAAAAAATACAGAATTTAAATAAACAATTTCAATGAATAATTTAAAATAACTAAATTGTCACCTGTTAAATAAGGTGTCTTTATCTAGGTAACTGTGTAAGACTAAAATAATATAACTTCCCCAATTTACTGAAGTATAGCTAATCTCATATTATTTTAAACATTTAGGCATGAGGCTGGGAGAAAATTGTTTATAAACAAAATTAATGCATTTACATCAGCAAATTTGCTGGGGTGAATTTTGGATGAGCAAGAAGCTTTGGTTGTAATTACTGTTTGCTTAACAGCTGTTTTGTATTATTCTTTCCAGTTTATTTCCATTGTGCTGATTTCATATATGAGATGATCATGAGTTAACATAAGAAAAATGCAATAAAACAATGGCTATTTGTAATTACAATACATTCCAAACTGATTACTCATTTAGCTATTATCAACTTGCAACAAGTGTACAAAATTAAGGTACAAATATCCCTGACTGTTTTATATGCAAGTGTGCCAGTCCAGACCAACATGAATGTTCATTGGTCAACAGCAGACATTTTCTTTTATGTACTAAATGTTAGTCACAAGCTTAATCATTGCAAGCTAAACAAATTATGTAAAATATGGACTACTTCAATACATATGTGTACATTTTTGTTAAACATCTTTATAACAACTTTAAATAGTGGGATTAGATAGTGCTTAGATTTGTAAACGGTAACACAGGTTTAAATGAATATACCCTGAAATAAAGGGTGACTTGCACTACCGCCACCTCAAATGTATTTACATTAATCAAAAATGCTAAATGCAGGAGTATAGAGCCAAATTAAAGTTTTTTTTTGCTTAATCCTGAAACAGGTATGAGAGAATACAAAGCTGAAGTGCAACACAATATAGTCAAATGCATTGCTTTGAACAATGCAAATTATTTGTTGATTTAGATGTTAGAGATGTAGTTTCTACATTCAGATACCTAATACTTTTCTTAATTTACAAAATAATTTAGTACTGTTAATAAAAAAATCATATATGTTGAGATTAAATTATGATAAACAAAGTGTACAACACCTCGTTTTTAAATGTGGGATGGACGGATGAATGCATGTATGGGTTTAGCATAATACCAATTACACCACAAGCCATATTAACCCCATAAAGGTAGAAAGAAAACATTCTGCTCACGCCTCTAACACTGGAATACCATCTAGTCTGATGTGTAATCCTGTCTCTGTGTGCTAAGGTACTGTACGTGGGAGTACTGCGAGTAGAAACATCATTAGAAAGAAAAAATAATGTTAATGTTTTATAAGGAAAAATAAAAGGAAAGAAATGACTGTAGCCAGAGCACGCCTATGTTAGGAAATTGAAAAGAAATAAATGTTTTCCTTCATGAGAACCTACTAAAGAGAGAACAGAAGAAACCAAGTAAAATTAGGGTCGTTATTGTACAAAGCAATACTGCAGATGTTTATTTGGCAGTCTCATTGGGCCTAAGGACGGAGAAAGATTTGTATTGGTAGGGTGACCAAAAATCGACATAGCAGAAATGTCACTGTTGCAGGCTTATACTTGAAAGTCCTCAAACCAAAATACATTTACATTTTTGTCTCATACCTTTATGTCCTTTTAACCTTGATTTGCCAAGGTTTGTAGTACATAATTTAAATCAGCATGGCTGCTTATTTAGAGCACAACATTAATGCTCTAAATACATTTTTAATATTTTATTTAATGAAATACTGATCTCACTGGAAATTAAAACTACTGTACTTATTGTCACAGATATTATGAAACCACAGGAGCATGCAAACAGTCTGCTCTGGGCAGAACACAAAGCCAAACAAGCAGCAAGATAAAGGAATCGATTATGGCAAGGATTATATCAGATCAGTGATAACTCCCACGTGCTGACAGACTGTTGTTTAGGTTGTGTTTGAGTTGTAACCATGGCATGAGCTATCAAATTGTTGAGCTGTTGCTAAACCTGAAAGTAAGTCTCATTTTAACACTATGTCCATTGTTGTTTTTCCCTAAACCTTGTTTACTGTAGATGCAAATTACTTTGCTCTTATATAAAGACCCATCTATAAGGGCTTTTGTAAGAAAACCGTCCATTTAAAAAACTCCAGCTTTCCCCATTGTTTATTGCTTCGTCAGCAAAGCAAACTTGGGCCTAGTTCTCAAGAAGTGGGTTGACAAACAAGTGCAAGAAAGTGGAGTTTATTATTTGATTTAAACTATAGATAGTTCTGAGGTGCAAAAATCTTCTAATTGCAACAAAAAAATTAACGGCGCTCAGCATTTTAAATTAATTGCTCGTGTTAACGTGTTAACTTTGACAGCCCTAACAAAAATATAACTTAATTAGAAATTAAAAAAGACATATATTCATTACAGGTTCATTGAATACAGCCAGTCAGCTAATGATCACATTTAAAGAAGCAAGGCAGCCTTTATGTAATTATGTAGATATGTACGCACTTGAAAAAGATATTTGCAGTTATCACAGATCTGATTGAATCCTGGCCTAAAATCATGAGGTAGTAGTGAAAACAGAGGTAGAGAAATATAATATTAAATTAATAAATAATAAAAGCACATCAACCAGAGCAAAGGAAAATCAAATGAAAAGGTCAGTGAGTCAAGCACCTTTAGGCTGACTGACTCCCTCCCCTCCCTCCTCTCCCCAACACACAAGCACAGCTTTGATGCTTGGTTGCATTTCTGGGCAGGCAAAGGTGCATCTAGATGTACATTTTAACATGCTCATTTTAATGACTGTGAGTGGACAGTTTTTTGTTGTGTGCCGTTAATGGATGGCAGAAACTCACTCCCAGGCGCACCAGTTGCATTGGCAGTGGAGAGAACTACGTGAGTGGGAGTAGAAATATTGGTTACGTCATGGAGTTGGCTGAGAACTGAGGAACGACGTCGCGCAGCACCCTGAAAGGAACCACTTCTCTTGAAGGTACTCACTACCTCCATCTGTTGGAGAGAAAGAGAGGATATTAAAGAGGACTTGACAGATCCGCAGTACCACATATCAGTTGGAAGGAGCCCCTCTGGGGCATACTGAATGGCTACGAATCCAGCAGGCAGAATGAGTCAGTGATAGCAAGGAATAGCAAATGAACAAAGGATACATACAAAATAAAGACAGGATCTGTGTAGCAATGGCATGAAGAAGAAGGATAAAAAGTTTAGTGAGAAATATGAGATGGAATCAAAATTACTCTGGTTACAATAAGTTAGTAATAATTATATAATAATTATTATTATTATGTTTGTCCTTTCAATAAACATAGGAATACAGCTGTGGTATCTGACAAAACCAGTGTATTTTTATGAAACTGCATGAAAAATGGATTCCTCTTACATGAATTTGCATGTCTGACCGTGGTCGAATCAGTTAACACATCACAAAAAACAAGGAACAAAGTGTGGCGAAAAAAATTAAGGCATAAAAGGTGGGGAAAAAAAGACACAGATCGACAGACATGAGAGTCGAGCAAGCAGAAGGGAGTCCTCTTCGTGGGATAGTACAAACCACAGCCCTTGTGTGAGAAAGACCAGGGAAAGAGAACACTGAAGCCGAATACACTACCTGAGTCTGAATGCGGTTGAGGCCCCGGAACCAGAGGATCTGCCCACGACGCAGCTCCCTCTCAGCATGGTCAATCTCTTGCTCATCATCTGCCATGTCATCATCAATCATCTCCTCCTTACCCAGTGCATGACCTGCCTCTTTCAGACAGGGCAGGCGGCTGGTGGGCACTGTGGTGATGAGCTGTTTTGAGGTCAGGGGTCAGTGTTAGGAGAAGAATACAACATCCAAAACGAAAGCTTTTAATCTGGTGTGCCTTAGCCAATCCTTGAGTCAATGCCATCTAAAGATTGGCTAATGGATATGTAGGTTTGTCTATGTCAAAGATCTTGTCACAATAAATACTAGAGAAGAACAGTTTGGGTGATGCATTTACACAACATTAAATTCAGCATGAGTACCTGTCCCCACAGCAGCTCTCCCACTCCCACAAGCAGACACCACAGCCATTGCTCCACATTGAGAGGTGTGCAGCTAAAAGGTTTCCCCCCAAACTGCACAATCACAAACTGTACAAAAGAAAACGAGAGACGAGAAAGATTTGACATTGAGAACTCTTTACCATATACTGTGAGACAAAATGTATTGATTTAAAAAATGATCAATAAAGATGATCATTTGGTACAGTAAAAAAACTTTATAGGATTGCTATAATATAGGAAAATTCTGTATTAGAGATAAATGCCTGTGGTCTCTCACCTGCATTAAAAAAGTTCCCAGCACAATACTGCAGAAAATAGGGTTGTGGAATATGCCGTCAAAAACATTTCTTTCACCGTGGATCTTGCGGGCATTGATCTCATTGAACAATTGCATGAGGACAAAGGTGTTGAAGATGATTGTATAATGTTCAGAGGGGGGAGAGTGCAGTGGGGCGTTGCGACCGCTGTCAATGTTGAATATCTTTTCGCCTGAGATGGAGGAACACAAAAAGTTTAACTGAGCAATGCAGTCAACATTCCTAGTCATTTGCAAGCATAGTGTTACAGGTTTTTTATTTTGAGGCTGGACATTGAGTCACCATGTTAATTTATGTGCTATACTGTGTATATGACTTGTGCTCTTGTTAGTCAGAAGGGGTTTCATCTGTGTTTGCACAGCTGTTATTTAAATGGTGTTGTAGAGACATTACAGAAAGCATCCATCTCACTACAAAAAATGCCCTTGTTGGTTTCAATTTGCTTATTGCTCCTGCCTTCAAGAGAGGGTGTCCCAGACCGAAACATCTAAATAGATTTTTTTGTCTGGTCAGGGTCAGACCAATAAGCAGATCAAAAGTGAGTTCAGTTCACTTGAATGTTTGCTACCTCTGGCTGGAACAATTTTTTACTGAACTTCCTGTTCCCATAAAACTCCCAATTGGGGGGTTGTGGCAATGTATGTCATAATGTAATGGCCAAAATTACACAACTAAAACGATGCCAAAATTACACAAGTACAATGACAGGGTCACATCCTACATCCTTGTATATGAAAAAATCTGCATCCAATTGTATCACACATCAACAACAACCAAGCAAGCACCAAACCCTCCCCAAGCAACAACACCCCACCCTTCCCCTTTCCAGGCTGCCATTCACTCCTCGTCATCACTGGCCAGGTCAACAGTCTCTTTAGAAAATCACTGTTTCAAATTCTCCATTATTGTTCCAAAAAAACAGGTGTCCTGTCTGAACAACTGTAGAACTTTATCACTCAACTCAGCCATCATGACAAAAAGTTAGTGCATAGTCCCTTCCCATCTAAAAACCATCCCTGAAGCCTGCCTCAACCCACTGCTGTGTGCCAATAAAGCCAACAGGTGTGTGGATGACGCCATCCACATGGGCCTTCACTATATCCTCCAACAGACTGACAACCCAAAGACATATGCATGCAAATATGCATGAGAATATTTGTGAATTCTAGCTTTGCATTCCACACCGTCATGCCAGAACTACTACAAGACAAATTGTCCCACCTGCTCCAACCAATTAGTGGCCCTGTGTAGCTCTGTCGGTAGAGCAGAAGGCTGTGGGATCCACACGCAAGGGGGACCAGTGCCTAATTGTATGCACACACTCTGTCACTCTGGATGAGACTGTCTACAAAATGGCTCAAATGAAAAATACAAATGATTAATGACTTTCTGACCAACAACAAAATATTAAGATGGGTAAGCACATTTTGGAGTCTTTATCCCTCAGCTCCGGAGCGCCACAAGCATGCATACTCTCCCCCTTTCTACCCTATACACCAGTAACTGTGCCGTCAGAAATGCATCCCATGACCGACGGTGATGAGTCTGTGTGGGGTGGAGATGTCGACCGGCACAGAACTTCAATAATTTTTTTGTGATTTTAATAAATCCTTTCTAGGCAATTTATGCTTTCCTGGAAAGAGAAAGCAGGGAAAGTCAGAGGAGAGTCCCTGCTAAAAGAGCCCTGGACGGACCCATGCTGCAGAGACACATTTGCACCAGATCATCTTCCCGTGCTGTGGCCCTATGCAACAGGCCATCTGCCCCACATAACAAGTAAGACTATATCCACCACATCAAGCCACCTCCATACTGGCTGTTAAATAACTGCACTATACTGCACTCAAAATTCCACACCTGCATCTAGATGTACTACACTGATGTAAATCCATGTATATTACACATATTTAAGTTTTGTGACAGGGGATTGTAACAAAAGGTATACTACATTCTTTAGAATTATACTAATTCCAGCACCGTAGGTCTATCTATGGTTGTTATTCTTCAACCTTCTTGTTCCTCACCACTGCTTTTACCAATAAACCCTTCCCATACTGCCACCTCCAGCCTCTGTCCCCTACTTTCACCTGCAGCCCCTCTACCCCACAACCGTCAGGTCATCCCCCACCTCTAAACCCCTCCACCTCTTTTGCGCGTACCCGCAAACAGCAAGGTAAAGATGATGGTGAGCTGATAGATGGCGTGGCCCAGGATGTTCTTCATCATGGTGCGAGAGATGAGTGGGTTGTTGCGGCCGTACGGCTTCCTCAGGAGCAGGGACTCCGTGGGCGGCTCAGTGGCCAAGGCCAGGGAGGCAAAGGTGTCCATGATCAGGTTCACCCACAACATCTGGACAGCCTTGAGGGGAGAGTCCTGGAGAGGGGGGGTGGGGTGGGGTAGGCGAGGTATGGAGAGAGTGAGGAAAAGGGGGAAGTAGAGAAACATCAATAGGTAGAGGTAGGGAGAGAAGGAGCAATAATAATAGTTATTTCACATAAAAACATATTTGACCATTACCTACTTATATATAATATTATTTACTAGTGTGTTGAGTTTACGCAACAGGAAATTGTGGTGTGTTCTGGTGTGCGAGTGTCTGAGAGGGAGCGTGTACCTGTGTGATGCAGGCACCAGTGAAGGCCACGATAACAGCCACCACGTTGACAGTGAGCTGGAATTGGAGGAACTTAGAAATGCTGTCGTAGACGTTACGGCCCCACATGACAGCCTTCACAATGCTAGAGAAGTTGTCATCTGTCAGGATGATGTCGGAGGCTTCCTTGGCGACGTCGGTACCAGCAATGCCCTACACAGAGCAACAGAGGAGATCCAGAAAGGTATTCACACCCTGCTTGCAATAAGTGTCACATTACAACAATACGTGTCACTAATTCGTATTCATGTACATTATAGATACATAGCAGTAAGTACACATGTAACACACAACAGTACATAACCTGTTTACGTAACAATGCAAATGCATAGGGTCCATGCATATGTACTGTTATGCAAGTGAATTCTTTCCAAAAGTTACTAAAATTACTAAATATTCATCCTGATCGTTATTATCTTCATCATCATTATAATGTCCCACCATGGCAAAGCCAACATCGGCCTTCTTCAGGGCAGGCCCGTCATTGGTCCCATCTCCTGTTACAGCCACCACCTGCCGCTGCTCCAGTACTGTGCTATCTATGATGCCTGCAGGGAGAGGATGTTCTGTCATCCGACCGCTGCCTGGTTTATGAACTACAGTAGCTGAGAGTCTGGTATCTCTTACCCACCTTTGACCAGTGTATGTTTGTCTGTCGGCGAGGACCTGGCTAGAACTCTCAGTTTGGGCCAAACCTTGTCAATGCGCTCCTGCTCAACCTGTAAGAAAAATATGATATTGTAGTAATGTTTCTGAGCTGAAGAACTAAATGCTTTCAATTACTCCAATGTTTTTTTGTTAAAACCTTTTAAAATCATCAGTTGTCACAAAGTCCTTGCACAGATACTCAGCTTTAAACTTCAATCAATAACATGTTTAAACAGTTTAGCTTTGAAAAAGCTAGGAAGAAGCCTAAAAAGGAGTTAGGCTTCTCCTGAATTAGCACACTCGTATTCGAGTGCGTAACAACACATGAAAGAAAAATTCTACCTCTCCTTTCTCATTTCTGATTCGTCGGTTGAATTCCTTTCCATCTATACACAGAAAGTCGTCCCCTGGCTGGATGATGCCACACTTGGCAGCGATGGCGCGTGCTGTGTTGATGTTGTCACCCGTCACCATGCGTACCGTGATACCTGCCCGCTGGCATTTCTTGATCGCGTCTGGAACCTGGTTAGCAAAGAAACTAGCTGTTGTGCAAGCTACCTTAGCATAATTATTGAATATATACTAAACGTAAATAAAAAACACAAAACCGATAATTATTCCTGTGGAAAAAACACTTCAAAAGACAAGTAAACCCGGAACAGAGGCTCTTTCCCTACCTCTAATAAAGATACAGCTAAATGGTGAACAACCATCCAACCCATTGGATATGTGAACATTCCCCAAATGCAAATTTGTTTGGGTGTGGGGACATATTGCAGGGCATCCGGCATGGGCTATAAATGTTTTCTGTTTCTACTAACTTCAATAAAGCCTTTGCATCTAGGTAAACTGACAACAGCATTGGCTAGTAAAATGAATAACTTACACACTTACCAAGTTCACATTGAGTAGTCAGATTTTAAAATGGGTAACTAGCAACATGCTGGTACAGAATATAATTGTTTTTGAATTACTTGCAACCTAAACCGTATCTCGATTTATTAACAACTTAATCTCATACAAGGCAAAAGCTACAGATAAGTTGCAATCAATCCAGGATGGCGAGACTCCAATGAGACGCCTTGAATGAAGAGTGTGCTGCCTGCCTGCAACCTGATGAAAACCTCAGCTCAAGCTATATGGATCCCTCTCGACTGCTGCTCAAACTTAATCTTATTCAGGACTTGGTCAGCGGCTATTTAGAAGTTGCATCCAGATGGTAGGGACGACAACGGAGAGTGTACTGTGCTGTCTGCCAGCCAGTTAACAGCCTGCTCAGCTCCCTTACTAACAAACACTTCAGAGATCTCTTCAATCACACAAAACACAAAAACTCACAAACAACACACAAACGCTAAACCTTATCTGAAAATGTTTGTAGTCCAGACCTAGTCTACTCTCCGTAATGTGGCTACATGTTTTTAATAAAGTGCTCTGACAATCATTTAGGAACGAAAAGCACTACAGAAAATGAACAAAGGTCTGGGGGGCTGTTGGGTTGCCACTTGAGGGGTATGGTGGGTAGGGATTTTTTTGTTGTTGTTGAGAGTCTTGACTATTTAGTGCTGTTTTTGTTAATCAATGTTGCTTATTATCTGCATTTGTTTTCACTGATGTCCCTTTGTCTGTGGTTGTCTGTATAACCTGCTGTAAACCAATAAAGGATCTCTCAGAGTAAGGTCTTGTTCACCTCTGGGCGAACAGGGTCCTCGATGCCAACTACGGTGATACAGATGAGGTCGCTGACAATGCCCACTTCGTCCTCCCAATCGGGCTCAGGGCTAGCTGGCAGATTTTTGTAGGCCACGCAGATGGTACGCAGGCCATCACAGGCCATAGGCTCGATAACCTTCTTCACCATCTCGTCCCGGTCCCGGGGGCGGAAACCCCGTGGCTCGCCACCACCAGCCATGATAGAGGTGCACCTGACAGTGAGAAGCTCTTATTACACCTTGAATTAACATGTGGTCAAGATAATCCAATCACTATATGATTGCATCTACACATCATAGTAAAAAAAAAAAATCGGACCACTGCGTCTGCAATTACGACCAAATTCCCTGGTTCCTCCCAGTCTGTAAATTATCCCAAACTGCCTTGGACCTCCCATTATGAGACAAACTTTATAAATCAACAGAACACAACAGTCTTTTATTCATACTTTTGTAAACAAAAGAAAAGGCATAATACCATCCCATTGCTCAAACAGTCTACATACCTGGTTGAGCAATGGGAAGGTAAAAATATGAAATATGTCCAAAATACAATAAATAATGCAAAACATCAATAACAACGACACACAGACTCAAATGCATACAGTTGCTTAGAAACAGAAACATGTTATAGTTACGGAGTAGGCTACAAACTGCATGCCACATTGTAACCCTCATTATACAGGAATGTGTCTTTGCTCAATGTCTACAGATAGCTACAGGACGTGCCTATACCCATCAGTTGGACATCTGCACTTTATTGTTAGCAATGTGCCTCGATAATGTTGGAAGAAAAGCTCAATAGAATCAGATTCTCAATTAGTATATGCTTAAACATCACCACAGTAAAAAAAGCTACAGTCTGAGAGATAAACCATGGTTTGGTTTTCTAAAATATTACTGATAAGTGAGAAATCAGTATTTAAAATAGTGCCGTCTCTAATTCAGGACAATTTGTTTTCTGCTGATAACTGTCTTCTTATTTTTTGAGGGAGTAATTAGAAGCCTACAGTACCTGGCAGGGGGGATTACTTTGAGAGGGTTGGACAACTGTGACGTTGACCTAATGTATATGGTTTTGTTGTCAGGACTCCCTTAAATGTCAAGTACATCCATAAAAGTTGTCTTCGACCAGAGGTGGTCAGAAAGATGTAATCGAAATCAGTTCATTTAACATTTATTTACTGTACCTTCAAATAATTTAGCACATCATATCCGGAGCGACAGATTGAGTTCATACATTTTCACAATGTGTCTTACATTGTCTGCACCACATCGAATGTGGGCACAATCAGACACTGTACAAAATCAGGACAGATGCATGTCAAAACTAAGTGTACAGACAACTAGAAAGCCAAGACACGGGTCAGATGTATCTTGCGGCACAATTCGCATTGAAGGCCCACTTTATCTTGAGGCCTCAGCACCCAATTCATACTCATGGAAAATACCATCCAGCTTGTCATGACAAGGCATGCAGTAACCAGCCTCAGACTCACTTCTTTAAGAGGATCTCAGATGCCCCCTTGCTGTAGAGGCGAAATGATCCATCGGGCAGCTGCACCACCGTGCTCATGGACTTGCGAACTGAGTTGAAGGTGTAGACCTTGTAGAGCTTCTCTTCTGGGATCTGTTCCCTCACAGGGGCATAGTCCCTCTTTAGGTCCAGGATGAAGCCGAGAAGGGCACACTCTGTCTTGTTGCCCACCTGCTTGGGTAGGCCTCCCTCCTTATCTGGAGGCTAAGAGATGAAAGATGAAGTTACCATTTTACCAGGGAAAAGACAGAAGGATAAAGCCGCACCAGGTTAGCATCTGAATAATCTCTTATTTATTTATGCTATTCATGCAATGAGAAAGACCCTGTTAGCATTGTCATACACTTCATGTCCGCCATTTTTAAAGCTGCTGTTGACAAGCTTGACCTTGACTGTTATAGGCCAATCTACATCCTGCCCGTCTAAAGTTTTTGAATAGTTAGTCATTTAACAAGGAGAATGGGTTAGATATAGGACTACAATCGTTCATGTAGATATATGAATAGTGACAGTTTCTTTGATCTTATGGTCTGACCGTGGTACCCTCTCTGCATGTCTGTTCAGCAGGTGATTCTGACATGGATGCCCCCAGTCTTAGGAGTGAAGCACACCTGTCATCATCAACATAGCCAACATGTGCACCTATAGATTTATTGGTTGAAGAATAAAACCACAATACTTTGTCACCCCTAAAGAAAGCTTATTTGCATGTTTGAGTTTTATTTTAACACACTGGTAATTATTCGAATGAGCTCCGCCCCAAACAAAACAGAAGTTTGTCTTGCGGCATCAGATCAGTGCCAAATGTTCGGCATGTGCAGAATGACTCCTGTGCATACAGCCCATGACTGTCGGCCAAAATGTATAGGCCTGTGTGATGTTACAAAGCAACTCCTTCAAAGCAGCTATTCATCCTTCATGGCTAAATTATGCTCTATTTTCAATTACAGATAGGAATAATTATATAATGTGGATAATGTATTATACTCCAACATCCCCTGGCTATGTTTTTTCCATTGGCTGTGCTCTCCCTAGGCCTACTAGGCTAATCAACACTTAAAATGTTTTATAAGTAAAGTCAATAGCCTATTTTGAATAGCAAAATATTGATTTTATCATGATAAATGTTTTATAGTGTGAGCAAACCAGTAAACATGAGCTGCACCTCAACTTATTTACCCAGCCAGTAATTACTGTTAGGCCACTGATTATCTGACAAAGGCTTTTCGTCTGCGGTAGGCAAGTACACAAATGTACAGCAGAAATAATAGAATCTGTAGTCAACATAATTCATTGTAGTAAAATCTGTCATGCTAATAGATAAACTAAACCGACAACCACGAACACCAACCTTAACTAAGACTCCCAGAATATCAACACAGTAAAAATGTTAAAATCTGAAATTGAGTCCTCAGTGAAGCAAAGTGTTGCTCCGCTATCCTAATGAAAATGGCACTGAAATCTTATAAACTCTATAAAGTTTGATTACTTTGAAAGCACATAACCAAGGCTCTTTGACCTAAGCAATAAACCAAAAAAATTATTTCTTGCAATGGATGAATACTTTTACGGGGGGGGGGGCATCTGCTTTCTGACTAATTTACTGTGCGATACAATGATTTTTCTGCTTGCTCAATGTCAAACCTGCAAGCTTTCAAGTGTAATTTCCGAATCCAACACTGCCTTTACTCTGTACTTTGGGTGCTCTATTAAACTGTACTTGTTCATGTGGTAACGGAGTCACACTTTTGAAAATCAGGGCCACCCATTAACACTATACGTTCAGTATTTGTAGGTATTTGACAGATCTTTGCTAATTCACAGATCATTCACAGACTTTCCTTGAGTTTTGTGTGGCTAGGCAGGCCTTGTTCTAGTTTGATATTGTCCCTCTGGATGGAAAAGCCCAGATAATCTGCCTTTCTGCATTTCTTGTCATTGACAGTTAAACTATGCTACAATGAGCACCCAAGACTTAACTGTGGGACTTCTTCATTATCCTCATCCCTAGTATACAGTATGTTCTGGCCTTTGGGATTCAATACAGACACTATGTCACCTTCTTTTAGTTCTTTGTGTAGATGTTATGTTGCACCCCAACGTTAAGGTTGTGCACCCAAAGATGGGAAAGCTGATGTCCACATTCTGGCCCATTAGTTTCATCATCCCTTGCTGCTGCAGTTCTGTAAGCTGGTTGATGGTGACCTTCTCCCAAGCAGTTTATATAAAAAACATACCTCTTCAATTTGGAACTAGGTTGAACTCCCAAATTGTAGACCCTCCACTTAACCTATTGGGCTTGAGCCATGTGTACCATTGGCTACAGATTCTGCATCCAGTCATTCAATTTGGCAGAATCTGTATGATCGATGAGATTGTTGGCTTCGTTCCCGGGTCTCCTTTGTGATGTCCTGTATGTTTGTCATTCATACAGGAGTTCAACAGAGGAAAATCCAGTGGACACTTGGTGTTACTCTTTGAAGGAAAAGTTAAAAGACTGTAACATGTTAGGATCACCAAGATATATTTGTGCCATCAGGCAGACTATATCAGGGGTCCCACCAAGTCCATTGCAATCCTTTTGAAAAGCACATTTAAAATATCGAGAGGGATTAGGGGATTTAAGGGTACTGAGATGGCATTCAGCACACAATTGACAATGTTTCTACACAACTCTTACCACCCCTGGAGAGTTGAATTGCACCAATAACCAGTATTTTGTCTTCTGTACCCCCAGTTGGGCTCTTAGGATGTGTGAGCGGGTTAGCTGTAATACTTTGTGGACAAACTTCCTTACAGCAGTTCTTTAACTGTACTATTTACTTTTTTAGTATAATACAACAACTGCCTCTTAAACACAAAGCAGGAGTATCTTGACTGACTCAAGGGCCATCCCCAGGGCCATCGTTCCTTCCTACTCTGAGACCTGGCTTTTTGCCTGAATGAGATTCCTCCTGTAGCCATCACAAACTGGCCTTTCAGGTTAAGAGCGGGTGCAGCCACCACTGGTCTTCCTCTATCACCTCCCAGTTTGGGAAAGTATTAAAAGGAGCATGCTGGCTCTTCATCTGACACAAGCTCAGAGAAATCCCCATACTGGGCAAACCCTGATTTTGTCATTTTTTGCCACCCTCTTGGCATCATTTAGAAATGCAGATAGACAATTGTCTATAACCACTCCCTCCACCACACTGGGCCATTTAGGGTAAGTTTCTAACTATGCTTTAGCCAGCCTAAGAATATCTGGGCCATTGTCAACTGAGCTGGGTTTAAGGTACACTCCTGAAACTTCATGACCGTTCTACCCTTTGTGCCACCAAGAAGCAGCCCAGCAAAGGTGCTCTTGGGACAACTCTCCTGGGTCAGTTCTCTCAAGAGGACAAGCATCCATGTCATCCTCCTGTAATTTCTGGCATGAAATTTCCCAGGTAGGATCCGGTTACCGCAGATACGGGCTGTGGAGAACCAGCAGAGAGCTTGAGCAGATGGGCTAGCAACACAGCATTTTGATTTCATTACTCTGTGATGAATTCCCTACACTATGCATAATCTGCTGGACCCGGGTATTGAGCCATCTACTCAAATAGATTCTTTAATTCCTCTGGGTCTACAGTGAAGGCTGGCTCACAAGTGACAACAAAGAGAAATAACACTAAATCAGACGACCAAGATAGACCGTCGTCGAGGGAACAGTCCCAAGATTTTTATTAGGGAACAGGATACAAATCCTAGCTCCTCGCAGAACTTTTCTGTCTGTTTCTTTCTGTTCTTGTCTGAGCCCAGACGTTTAAGCTGTTTACCGTTATGTTAAACCCAAACAAAATAAACCTTAAACCAAATAGGATTTGTCTTACTCCAGGCAGCTCCACAGGCCTGTTGGATTGTGATCAAGTGGGGTATCCTTCTCAGTGCCGGAGAGTTCAGCCTTTCTGTTCTTCCTCCAGAGAAAACAGATAAAAAAGACACACTACGTCTACCAAGGCCAAGTAAAATAGCCACCACCAAGCCTTAGAGAAAACTGTAGTCACGTGTGTTCAATTAGGCCATTACTCTTCCAGGACATCACCTCTCCTGGCCAGCAGATGTAATCAGCAAGCAGGAAAATACCCTCACACACCCACCCTCTCACAACCCCCATAATAATTAACTGGCTGTGACCATACACAAACTCGTGTTTTTCTTGTATGAGATAACACTTTTAACAAATACTAGTTAGTACTGCATACATAACATTAGGATTTGGCTCTAATTGTCTCCCAAATCGATGGCAGTTGTTATGGAGGGAATGTAACTTTGTTACTGCGTAACCTTGCCCAGAAGAGAAGATTAGACAAAACGAGTAATGAACACGATGGAAAAGATATGGTATGGAGATAAAATGCACGTATACATTTATATGTAAATTCAGAATTCTAAGAATTGTTAAGAGACTATATGTTGTGCTGACATGAACAAAATGAATTTCCATTCAAACGGCCAATGAAGTCGTAAATGTATTTGCCAGTCTATATAAACTACACTGGATAAACAGAAAAAAAATTAAGCAGTGTCATGTTTGATTTTACATTTCAGATTTTCATGCAGTAAAATGCACTGCCTTCAGTGCATTTGTGTGTGAGTTTCTCTTTCATAATACACCCTCTCACCATAATCTTGGAGGTATAGGCGCTGTTGACTGATACGGCGTTGGCAAGAGTATCCAGGACCTTAGGATTAATCTGGTCAGGGTGTGGGACCTTGTGGAAGTGCTGGTCACCCATGTAGGCCTGCACCACGGTCATGCGGTTGGTAGTGAGGGTGCCCGTCTTGTCGGAGCAGATGGCCGTGGCATTGCCCATGGTCTCACACGCATCCAGGTGGCGCACCAGGTTATTGTCCTTCATCATTTTCTACATGGTTGGAGGAGGAAACAGACAACGAGGGATCTTACAATTACACCGGGCTACACTGAGCTCTACAGCTTCTGTCCCAAAAGTGTTTTTTCTTCACATTGCTTACTTAACCAGTAAGTTGACAGAATCCACATGCGGGGGTGGGGGGTGGGGGGGTGTTATGTAACATTTTTTCCCAGCATGGTTCTGATTCATGGTTCATTTTTTCCGACGGTTCTGATTATGCGCTGATTTTGACGTCATCGTAACATTTGTAGAGTAAGAACCCAAAATACATATTGCACTGTATAGAAGTGATAACAACTGTCAGAACAAATAAATACAAGTAGATACAGAATATGTTTTGTCTTAACATGATGATGGTGCTATGACCAACTATCATAAATGTCCACTTGTAAACTCTGTGTTAAATACGATCTGCTTTTTGCAAGCAGTCTATGTGGCCAACATAGAAACGTGGATGTGGTCCATATACATCGACAGCAGCAATACCCACTCATGGCCTGCTTGGCAAGGATGATACAAGAGCCTTTGCTCACGAATGGGTGAGCAAAAGTACAAGGTAGGAGTCTCAATGCTGCAAAACCTTGATGATCTGTACTTAGCTGGTGGGGATTCCAGTGTGTACTCCCATCAAGGCAGTGGATGTGCTGGCGACAGTGGTCGAGTAACCCTTGGGTGAAGGGGTCTCACTCTGACAATCAAAGAGGGGGCAAACAGAAAACAAAAAATAACAAATAAAAATAACACTGACCCTGACTATAGCGATCTGTGTGTACAGCCTGCTAGGAAGGGATCCACCATGGCTGGTATAAGGATATGTAGGGAGGAAGTAGACATATTGTAGACCAATGAAAAACCCCCACCTCAACTGTGAATTTTTCCTTGATCTGTTGTGACAGCGGAAGCAGTAAAATCTAAACCTAGGTATTGTAATGCTGTTGTATTACTATTTATTTATATCTATGTTATAGATAATCAAGGCTAAATGTGTGTATCTGCGAATGGGGCTGTTTGAAATGTATGTGGAGTCAGTAAGTAAGTATGTGGAGTCAGTAAAGTCTATCACAGTTTAGCTGTGTGGAAAATGGACACATTCATTTTCAGACAGTGCTGGTAAGAATGTATAGATCTCAAAATAGATCAGTGGTAAAGGACAGTGGTAAGCATCCCAAATATAACTCATCATGGAAATTGACAAAATAAGTATAACTACCTTCTTGAAAAATAATCTGTATTAACAACCAAAAGAGTAAAGGTATTTTTACCCATAAATATACTGAATGTATTTATTTCTTGAATTGGTCTATGAATTGAACTGGGAAGATATTCCCGCGGTGATATATTTTACAATGATGTCACAATCAACGCACAATTTCACGCTGGGAAGAATATAACATATCCGAGGGCATGCTCCATCCACACATGACCTTAGTTTGGTTTGCGGCCACCAGTCTGTCTGAGTGAATCACTACAGTGCTATAAGTCAAGGAAACCTCTACTGGCCATGCCTCCCACACCCGGGTGCTTGTCAATATTCACCACCCTTTCAGGAAATCCAGGTCAAAATATAACTTAGGTAGCACTGACTGAACCACAACGAGATGCAGTGTCTTAGTCCGCTACGCCACTTGACACGCTCCGTAACTGAGATATTTGAAGTCATAGGTCTGGTATGCAGCAGTGCTCGCGCACACACACACACACACACACGCACGCATGCACGCACACACACAAACATACACGCACAGTTTATCCTCCCCTTACCTTGACAGAGTAGGCCAGTGATATAGTGACAGCCAGTGGCAGGCCCTCAGGCACAGCCACCACCAGTACTGTGACTCCGATGATAAAGAACTTGACAAAGTACTGTACATAAACAGGGGTACATTCAGTGAGCCACTCCCGGCCCTGCACCACAAAGGTCTCGATCACAAAGTACATCACCAGGATAATCACTGTGATAGCTGACATGACTAGACCTAAGGAAAAGGACAGACAAACAGAAACACACAGATATGAGTGCTCAGACATAACATGGGTATAACGTCTACGCACTCATTGAAAATGCTGGTTTTCTTTTGTGCAAAGGCTTCAATCCAGAAAAATCGTGTCAGACCTTATATGCAAGTTCATCACACTTTTCTAACTGTCCTGTTGAGAGGTGAAGTTCTTCTTTAACTTCAGCTTTCTAGCAGATTTCAGCAGGGTCTGCGCCAAAATATCTTGATATTTAGAGATATCCACTGTCCCCTCTATTCTGACCAAAACTCTTGTCCCCTCTAAGAAGCAGACTCATTGTATAATGCTGCCGCCACCGTGCTTGACAATGAGTACTGTGTGCTTTGTGTGACGAGGTGTGCTGTCTTTGTGCCAAACATCTCTTTTGGAATTTAGGAACTATAACACATTTTTCCACATGGTTTTAGGAGATTGAATGAGTCTTCTTGCAAAATGTGCACCTACTTGGATGTTCTTTATCTTTAGAAATTGCCTCCTTTACCCCACCGTCAGATTTCTGATAAATTATATGATGCAGGGAGAGCCCAGTTCCAGACAGACATTTCTGCGACACCTTAGAGAAGAGCTTTCTCCTTGCCTTGTCATCAATTTTGTAGGGACATCCTGATCTTTGCAAAGTCCTGGGGCTGCCATCTTGCCTCCACGAGTAAATAATGGTGTTCCATTGATATAGATAATGCCTTAATACCAAAATAATTTTGTATCCATCTCCTACTCTGTACCTTTCAACACCATGTCCCCGTAGATTTTTTGTTAACTCCTTGCGGACCATGGTTGTCTCTGTAATACGCAACTGAGAAAACTTCAAGGAAATCCAATTCAAGTGTTTTCAGATGATGAAAAATTACCTTTTACCGTTTAGAACAAGATTTACCGTTTATTACCGTTTTAGAAAATTATTTTTTAAAACTGAACACAGTTATAACCACCATTTTAAACACTGTGAACACTTATGCAACCAATGCATTGAGAGATAATTTATATAACTATTTTTCTGAAAAAAGAATCCATTTGTTTTTCAGTTAAATATTGTTAGATCCTATTAAAGGTGAAAAAGGTCTGATATGATTTGTATTGACTTCAACCATTAAAAACATAAAGTTGCATTTTAAATAGGGTGTTATATTCACTACCTACTTGGATCCAAGAAACATTTGAAGAATTTGGCAGAAGTGTAGTATGCAGTGCTAGTGGATCTTGTGCATGCACAGGTCAAGTCAAAGCCATGCTAGCAGATGACAGATAATATTAACACCCAATGCTTTAGTGTCAGCCCTCACCTGCCTTCCCGATCTGCACGGCCAGTTTAGTGAGTTTGCCCTGGAGCACCGACTTCTCTTTTTTAGGCACGTTGCCCTTTTTCTTCTCCCCTTCCACCTCCCCACCTTCAGCACTCTTCAGGGGCTGCATCTCCATGGCAACGGCCTCATCCTGTTTCTTGGCTAAAGTTTTCACAAAGTTAGGGGATAGTTAGGACAGTTAGGAAAAAGCCTAAAGGTTTAGTAAGTGGTCTGGCAAAAAATGTCTGTTGTCCTCTCAGGATTTGTGGCTGCTTCCCATTGGATGTGAAGTACTTGAAACTTAATGAAAATCATTGTACAGTATAAAATCCAATAATACCAAATGTATAGCTGCAGATAACATGTTTTCAACTAGTGCCCAATCGATATTGATATATTAATATTGGCATTTCATATAACTAGTTGTATCAGTCCATAACCCACTAATACCATAATTCACCATTTGTAACCCACACCGTGTATGAACCGCACCATTAATTTTATAGCTTTGTGTGCATACAAACCCGAGTATTAATCGCACCCATATATAAACCACCCAGAGAATTATGACTTGTATGTACATTGTACATTAATATTAAACATCTGTCATAGGGCGTTACCAAAATAAATTTGTTGAAGAATAAAGTATGTTTTTGAAAACCATGTAAGTCCAATTGTATCACTTTTAATACATGAGTTTCTGTGACCTCGACGTTGTCAAGCAATCATCTGTGAAAAAGTTTGCCGGTAGAAAATGTTTTAAAAATGTAAACTTGTGTATTAGCCGCACCCATGTATTAACCACTGTGGTTGAAAATGTTTTCAAAATCCATGCATAAGCTGCGGTTTATAAATGGGAAATTATGGTAAAGGCTAGTCATTTGCTATGATTTTTTTTTTTATTTAATGGTTGCCTGAAGACGGCGCTCTACTAGTTGCTTACTGAACAAAATTCAGCTCTCAATCACAATGTGAAATATGGGTAGCCAGGGTTGTTTGACAGCTTGTAGCTTGCCACAGCCAACACATCTGAACTAGTAAAAAAACGGTGTACACTAATCAAAAGTCCTCTTCACCAAGCAAGCAGGTATGATTTCATTACATTCTCACTTTGCTAAAGTTACCTATCTAGCCAGCAAAAGCAAGGTAGTTAGCTAGCTATGTGCAACTTGTGTGTTACGCTGTACAGATTGAATGGTGCAAAAGTGATGATCATTCATACAAAATAACATTGTTACTGTCTATGCTGTCTATACTGTCTAATATGTTGGAGGAGTTATGTAGTTAGTTTTCCAAAATATGCAATCCACAAAAAGCTGGTGCAGAAACATCATTCATGTGGTTGCATTAACTATGATAACTGATAACATTATGATTAATTGCCAGTTAGTTGGCTTCAACCAATGTGATAATGCATCACCAATGTGATGCATTTTCTTCAAACAGGTTACCAGTCATAAAACCATGTCATTTGCAGGTGAAATATAGCAAATACATTTTGTATAGTATAACATAGCATTCTGTAACTTTTGCCTCTCTCAAAATGTTATTGACCCAAAAATCCAACACTGGTCATGCGAATGTGTGCTATAGTATTCCATTTTATTTCAGAAGTAATTTATTTGTATAAATTATCTCATACCACCTGTTTTTGCATAGTTCCCTCAATGATTTATAAACACTACATGGCCAAAAGTATGTGGACACCCCTACTAATTATTGAGTTTAGGCGTTTCACCCACATCCATTCCTCACAGGTGCATAAAATCCAGCACATAGCCAAGAAATTTCCATAGACAAACATACACAGTACAAAGGGTCAAACATGGCACTGTCATAGGATACCACCTTTGCCACAAGTCAGTTTGTAAGATTTGTGCCCCACTAGATCTCCCCCAGTCAACTTTAAGTGCTATAATTATGAAGTGGAAGCGTCAAGGAGCAACAACAGCCCAGCCAAGAAGTGGTAGACCACACAAACTCACAGAGTGGGGCCGCCGAGTACCCGTAGCGTAGAAATCGCCTATCACCTGTTGCATCACTCACCACAGAGTTCCAAACTGCCTCTGGAAGCAACATCAGCACAAGAACAGCACATCGGGAGCTTCACAAAATTTCCATGGCAGAGCAGCTGTACATTAGCGTCGCATCAACATGCGCAATGCCAAGCGTCAGCTGGAGTGGTGTAAAGTACGCCACCACTGGACTCTAGAGCAGTGGAAATTATGTTCTCCAGAGTGATGAATCACGCTTCACTATCTGGAAGTCTGATGGATGAAACTGGGTGTGGCGAGTGCCAAGAGAATACTGCCTACCAGAATGGATAGTGCCTACTGTAAAGTTTAGTGGAGGAGGGATAATGGTCTGAGTGTTCCAGGGTTTGGGCTAGGCCCCTTAGTTCCAGCGAATGGTCATCTTAATGCTACAGGATACAAAGACAATTTAGACAATTGGGTAATTGTCAGTGCCTGACCTCACAAATGCTCTTTTGGCTGAATGGGCACAAATTCCCACAGAGACACTCCAAAATCTTGTGGAAAGCCTTCCCAGAAGAGTGGTGACTGTTATAGCTGCACCATGGGGGTGGGGGGGGGGGTTGGCAACTCTGTATTAATGCCCAGGGTTTTAGAATGGGATTTCCAACAAGCTCATATAGGTGTGATGGTCAGGTGCCCACATACTTTTGGCCATATAGTGTACATTATGGTTGCCTACTCAGAATGAGAGACAATTCATCTGCCTTGGAATCCCACTGTTTCTTACCTTTATTCTGATTGTTTTCCAAAGTCCCATCTTGTTTGCCTGTGATTGAGTGAGAGAGAGTTGAATATCCAGATTTACACAGATGAATGTGACAAACAAAATTCTGCACTTGAGGTACACATTGCTCCCTTTTTAACCCCCACAAAAGAAAATAAAATGACAAAATTAATAGAAAAAATAAAACTGACAGACACATGTGAAGAAGTTGTTATGACTTACAGTATGTCACAAACTTAAATGTTCTTTTCAAAATATGTTTACAGTTTAATTTTTTTCCAATACATCAGGAGTTGACAATTTCCAGTGAGAGTGCCATCAAACTTCCCTTCACCAGTCTAACTAGTCTGGTAGGGGAGATACCTACCATTTGTGATGCTGATCTGTTTTGCTTCGACTGCAGGGATTTTATTGCCCTCTGATGGGACAGTGGTTTGGGATTTGAGATAGGGACAGGGACAATAAGAGATTTTTTTTTTATCAAATTAACAGACGCAGACAATCAAAAGAGTAAAATGGATGAGCAACAGAAAAAACACAAATAGAAATGGATAACAATGAATGAATGAGACCTCAATGGTAGTAAATAAGAAAACCCTTGCATCCTGACTCTGTCTACATTGTGAAGCTTCGTCCTAAGCAAAGGCATCCCCCTCTGTGTAACCCCATCTCCATCATATTTTTTTCCCCATTAAATTATTGATCACTCCGCAGACTGCTAGATTTTTACTGGATAGAATAATTAAAAAGCTAGCTACCACTCTTTTATATCAAGGAGGAGACAGGGAAAAGATTATCTGCCCATGAAAATATACGCCGATCAGCCATAACATTATGACCACTGACAGGTGAAGTGAATAACACTGATAATCTCGTTATCATGTCACCTGTCAGTGGATGGGATATATTAGGCAGCAAGTGAACAGTATGTCCTCAAAGTTGATGTGTTAGAAGCAGGAAAAATGGGCAAGCGTAAGGATCTGAGCAACTTTGACAAGGGCCAAATTGTGATGGCTAGACGACTGGGTCAGAGCATCTCCAAAACTACAGCCCTTGTGGGGTGTTCCTGGTCTGCAGTGGTCAGTACCTATCAAAAGTGGTCCAAGGAAGGAAAAGCAGTGAACCGGCGACAGGGTCATGGTCAGCCAAGGCTCATTGATGCACGTGGGGAGCGAAGGCTGGCCTGTGTGGTCCGATCCAACAGACAAGCTACTTTAGCTGGTACTAATAGAAAGGTGTCAGAACACACAGTGCATCGCAGTTTGTTGCATATGGAGTTGCGTAGCCGCAGATCAGTCAGGGTGACCATGCTGACCCCTGTCCACTGCCGAAAGCGCCTACAATGGGCATGTGTGCATCAGAACTGGACCACGGAGCAATGGAAGAAGGTAGCCTGGTCTGATGAATCACGTTTTCTTTTACATCACGTGGATGGCCGGGTGCGTGTGCGTTGCTTACCTGGAGAACACATGGCACCAGGATGCACTATGGAAAAAAGGCAAGCTGGCGGAGGCAGTGTGATGCTTTGGGCAATATTCTGCTGGGAAACCATGGGTCCTGTCATTCATGTGGACGTTACTTTGACACGTACCACCTACCTGAGCATTGTTACAGACCATGTGCACCCTTTCATGGCAACGGTATTCACTGATGGCATTGGCCTCTTCAGCAGGATAATGCGCCCTGCCACAAAGCAAAAATGGTTCAGGAATGGTTTGAGGAACACAACAACGAGTTCAAGGTGTTGACTTGGCCTCCAAATTCCCCAGATCTCAATCCAATCTAGCATTGGTGGGATGTGCTGGACAAACAGGTCCGATCCATGGAGGCCCCACCTCGCAACTTACAGGACTTAAAGGATCTGCTGCTAACGTCTTGGTGCCAGATACTATAGAACACCTTCAGAGGTCTAGTGGAACCCATGCCTCGACGGGTCAGGGCTGTTTTGGCGGCAAAAGGGGGACCTACACAATATTAGGCAGGTGATCATAATGTTATGGCTGATCGGTGTATACACTGTACAATAAAAAAACTCTGCTCTCTCTCATAAGCAGAAAAAACTTACAGTAATTGTAAATGGAGTTTCATTTGAATATACCTATTTTTTTTATTGATTCTAATCTATAAACATATTTTATACATTGTCCCCCAGTTTATGGTACCACAGGTATTTGGACAATTGGCTTCACAGCTGTTGTTAGGGAAGTGTGTTTGGCGCAAGTACAAGTGATCTGTCAATGTCTAGTGTTTATTCTAGGCTTGGTATTTGCATTTCAAGTCTGTTGCTGGTGTCTGACAGCATGAGGACCAAAGAAGTGGCAAGTCAAGTCAAGGCAAAACATGGCAAAAACATTCATGAATGGACACATTATGAATGTGAAATTTAAACGCTAATGTAGAATCAGATATATGTATGTATTAGTATTAGAACTGTTATTATGTCAAGATGATATATTGTGTGTGTTGCTGACCTTCACAGGCTCTATGTTGGCACTTTACAAGATGTACGAGCGTTCGTAAGTCGAGGCGCACATAACTAAATTTAGGAGCACAATTACATGGTTATGGTAGAGTTATTTAGAGACAATTACCCACAAAAATGATGGATAATAACAAAGAGCTGGAAACATACCGTACATAAATATCTATAGCAGTGGTATACAACTTTTTCTGGAGTGAAAGGTATTACACATGTTCAAGCTACTCTCTGTATTTTTGGCTTTCAGTTAGATAAATTGCAAAATGTATCTACTTTGAAATTTTTCCCTAGGTCTTTATTGTACAAGAGAGAGTATTATACTATGTTTTCTGTCAATGTAACCCAGTGAAATAAGGATCACTGAACTACTCTAAACAGGGGCCTACAAACTCTAGAGTTAAACAAAAGCCATTTCAATGATTCAATCACATCTGAATAAAATAATGTAGGTCTGGAAAAATATATATTTTCATTGTATATGTCTTGCACTTCTAGCAAAAGCGGAATGTGTTCTTTTTGACAAATCTAGCCTACTTCTGCCCTGATCTATGTATCATCTGCACTGATGTATGTATCATCTGCACTGATGTATGGTTTATAGATTGAGCACAGGCAAGCTAGGTAGCAGGATTAGTTGATGATCAAACAGGCACACCATATACAGGGGATGCATTAGCAACTTGCTGAAAGTTAATTTGCCAGATATTGATTTAGGTTTTGCTTTTAAGCCAATAGTGTCTAAACAGGGGTAGGATTTCAAAAGAATTGTAAGAATTGTTTATGAGTTATTGCAGCAACATGTGAAAACTGCATGTACATCAAACAGTATCATTAAGCAACGCAGAGGAGTACTTAGTTTTGACAGTGCACCCTTTTTTTTTAGTTGCGCTGGGTAATGTGAAACAGCAGCAAAATCGCGGATCTGTGGATTTGTATAAGATTACACAAAACCATTTCTAGTTTCATTGTGCGAGTGCTATTTATGGTGAAGAAAAAACCCTAACAGTCCAAAAGATCTGGAACACTCCAGGTGATAGGTACAGATGAATCAAAGACTATCATATGCAGAAGAGTACATCAGCAAACCTTCAGAGGGTACACTCCAAGATGTAAACCACTTGTAAGGCTAAAGAACAGAATGGCCAGGGTACAGTTTTGCTAAAAAAAAAGAGCCTGTAAAAGCATGCAACAAAGTCTTAATGACAGATGAGACAAAAGCACAAACACATGCCTCTAAACACGGCACTTCATGCAGCAGAATAATGACTCAAGCACACTGGCATTGCTACCAAGCATTTTTTAATGGCAAAGAATGGAATGCTATTGACTGGCAAATCACTCAGAATCCAATTGTACATGCCTTTCACAGGCTGAAGACAACACTAAAGGCAGTAAGGTGGCAAAGTATGCAGGGAACTTAAGACTGTTGCAGTATCTCACTGGCAAGCCCACCAGGGAAGATACCCAGTATCTGACTGGCAAGCCCACCAGGGAAGATACCCAGTATCTGACTGGCAAGCCCACCAGGGAAGATACCCAGTATCTGACTGGCAAGTCCTCCAGGGAAGATAACCAGTATCTGGTGAAGTATATGGGTTGCCGATTTACAGGCAATCAGTGCATGACAAGATATGTGACCAAATACTAAACATGTACATGATGTAGAGAATGTAAATCTTTCCAAAAACCTTTGATACTCCTAAAATGGGAGGAATATGTACAAAACATTCTTTGCTTTTTACCTGGTCGGTCTTATATGGATTGAAACATGGGGTTAGGGTGATCTAAATATGTTTGCAGCTCTGCCTTCCACTCACATGGGTTTATCTTTTACAGTGACCTCTATAGATTTTTTATGCCTTACAAAATAATAGATTTTTGTGCAGTCTAAGAATTCCCTGATTTTAGATGGCCTAAATACTGTGGAGGAAGTAATATTGTTACACACACACCTTTTGGTTGGAGCTCAGACCAAGCAAGGCATTTAATTGAGCTGAAGTGCTGTGAGACATTACTGATTTAAACTGTATTTCACCCCTTTAAAAACAAATTGAAGTATCTATCAGGTCTGGTCTATGAGGCTCGCCATTAAGTAACAGACATGTACACAATGTAAGTTAATACAATTATTACTATTTTTTTCATATTCATATTATTCATATTTATCAATATTCAAATGTAGGCTGCATTTGCTATTCTACTCAAAAAAATGATGCCATTTTCTTAAGAACATTATAAATTACCTTTCTTGTCTTTCTTCTCCTCCTCACCCTCTCCAACCCCAAGCAAAGTGAAGATTATTCCAGTTTGAGAGTTGATGCCCACAGCAGTGACCAGCATCTTTCCTGAACCTTCCATCACATGAGTACCTAAAGTGCCACAACAGTCAAATAATTAGACATTGAAACAACTCATATTTACCAAAACTATGACATCAAGCATTGGTTTACATCATCAAATTTCAAAAATACCAAACCAGTCGCACAGTATTTTGATGAGCTAAAATCAAAAGATGACAAATACTTTACATAGTAAGGTCATTCTCAGCTTGTCTGTTGGTACATGCCAATGTAAACTTAATAATCAAATAAATTATATGTAAAATAAGGCAAAATATCTGTTTTCTTAACTAACTATATAATAGTATAAAAAGACCCCATTTTGATATCTAAAAATTCTCGCAACCCCATGTGAAGAAAAATTATATAATCATTATTTTTTTATTTGAGGCTATGAGAGTCAATTTTAAAACATTCTCCCCCGAACCCATTTTCATATCAGGTGACCCCACATGGGGTCGCGACCCCTAGTTTGGGAACCTCTGCCATACAGTAAGTCACAGGAAAATGGGTTGTAAACATTGTAATGAGATTAAACACAAAAACCTGAGTTAAAAATGTTTTTAGTTCATATATAAATTCTGATTACAGGAGTAAAAGTACTAGGATACATGTGCGTAATGAAGAGAATGCATGCATCAGTCAGAATTCAAATCAGAGCAAAGACAAAATGAACCATGTAAATGAAAAGTAGCTTGTTTTTCTATTTTTTCATAACTGTTTCATCCATCCCCTGTATTGGCAAATAAAATAAATTTGAATGATTGAAGATTTCAAACTCCCCATGAACCATTTTCAATAGATATGTGGCAGCAATCTCTGAGAAAAGCAATAAACCTTATTTTAAATACCAAACTAACTCTATTGACAGCATTACACTATTTAACAGCCACCAAACACCATTATATAGGTGAAAAGTTGGTTCTGTCCTTGAGCAAGACAATAAACCCTGATTGCTCTTGTAAGTCTCTCAGGATCAGAGTATTGGCTATATTCCCCTCTATTCAGAGTTGACTCCATATCAATTGGCACATACTGGAAAAAACAATATCATGTATAATAAACTGTGTATATTCCTTGATAAAATAATTTGATCAACCATATTGCTATTCTCTAACAACTGACTGTCATCGTGATCACAGTGGCATGCTTTCCTTTCAGACCTCTGCATAGGCTAAGCCTGCTGTCAGTCGACCTTCGGAGTGTCTTGGTATAATTATTGAGAAGAGGATGAGTGAAGGTCCCCTGTGGGTCTAATAGCTCCATGACCCGGTGCTCAGGAAGCTGACCACAGGCTCCAATCCAATTAGTCCTATCAAGCTCCAGGGACAGGGTGGGGTCACTTTTACTGGGAGAGGCAATGAGATTTCCCCAATTGGCGGTGCAGCCAGCACACTGACATACTAGGCAGGCCATCTACTCAGGCAGCGCATCAGTCACTAGTGAGCACTTACAAAAACATTCACCTGGAACACATTGAAACACAGACATGTTTCTTTTACTTGTGGAGACCAAAGAATGTATTCTTTCCCATTTATTTGGTCCCATAACCCTTATTATTCTTAATCCTAAATGCAACCCTAACCCCCAGTATAAAATGTCACAAACCCTATAATTACCAAGCAAACCTTTCTAAACCTTACCCCCTAAGCCTGAAATATACCTGTTCCTTGAGATGAGTTCAAAGTCCCCACAAGATAACAAATATCTACCAGAGTAAACCATTTAACAGCCGAAGACAAGCGAAGAGGGAGTTGTGCTGTAGCCCCTCCCCATGCTCCAGCTCGTTCTGTTGGTTTCACGGACCTGTCTTTTCTTTGCCATCAACAAACTATAACAGAGCAGTAGGGAATCCCTAAGACACACAGAAACACTGGGTGTCTGCCATCACTTTTCTATATTTGTAAACTTTTTTTTTTTTTTACAGCTTTTGTCAACCAAAAGTGAAAAAGAAAATGTACTTGAACAAGCGTGTTAGAAAAGGAAAGATGGTTTGAATGAGCATTGTTGTTTCTGTAATTCAGCTAACTTCCACAAGGTGTGAGCAAATTAGGGATATAATTTTAAGCAAAGACACTAGTGATGTCTTTTTTTTGAGCTGGCTGTTGTGGCTCTGTTCACCTGAATGAGCCAGCTCATTTGGCTCCCAAACAGCTCTTCCTTTGAAATGTCTAAAAACCCCAGAACAATGAAAAAAGTGTAAATCACCAGTGTAAACTCAAAAGTAGGCTAGCATTACGTTTGAGCATGAAATGCGCATTCAAATAGGTTACATCTTACTTGTCCTAACTTTTAGATCGCCTGCAATATTTTTTAGCTAAATGTTCTAGAATATAAAGGAGCACTCTGCATACTATTTATTATAAGTGTGGAAACTTGAGTGAATAATTTTGTAACTTACCTGAAAATTATTGTTGTTTATGCCAAAAAAGTAAGGAAATCATGAAGCCAAATGAATGGATCCTTCCACTAATGGAATTAGGTTCCCAACATTTACCAAAATGAAACATTCAAAAACAGGCACTCGTTCACAAATCACCCATCAATACAAGACACCCAAATTTCAGGAACATGTTTAGGAGCAATGTTGGAGCCACGCGACAAAGAATATGATCCTGAACATGAACCCAGCATGGCAGCCTTTATCTAGTTATTGTAGTGGAAGATCTGACATGTTGGTGGCTAACCAGACAGAAAGCACTAGCGGTGTTTAGTAGTGCTTAGAAGGGGTACGTACCAGTAGGATATATACACCTCCCCTATAGTGGACAGTTAAATTGACGCCAAAGTCAACAGTTAAATGTTCCCCACATTTGTTTCATTCTGAAAAGTGTAAGAACTTCCATTCAATGAGATGAAGAACACCCTTAAATGTGATAAAGAAAGGAGATCAGAGAACGTGGGCCAAGATGCAATTACATTAACTGACATTTGGCATTTGACTAACCATGAGCAACAAGCATGCACAGGTACAGGCTTGCTAGAGCTAGTGGCAGACGGATGAACAATATCCATCACCATAGGACACATAAGACCAAAACTGGAATGTGAAGCTAACTGAAGCTGGATAGCTTCATTCAAGCCTGAGCGGACACATTTTGTAAAAAAATAAACAAATAAAAATAACGACAACATTAAACACGTATACACACACTGCACAGAGGCAAACATTTCCGACGTGACCTCACACCCAACAGTAACATGACAACTTTATTGTATGTGAACAACTCACCAGACAGCAACATGGGGTCCTTGTCAACAGATTTTTTTACATGGTCAGACTCTCCCGTCAGTGAGCTCTCATCAATCTTCAGGTCATTGCCCTGTATCAGTATCCCATCAGCAGGCAGGAGATCACCTGTGTGGGAGCGAGAGCAGTAGGAGACAAGGCACCACAGACTTATAAGGGCCTAGTAGAAGGATTGTCAGGTCTGCACTACACCAGATTTTTTTTATGTATTATGGGTCCAATTCCAACTTAGTAATGTATCCCTTTTCTACGCAGGCCTTTTTGGCTGACAGATTTTCTCAAATAATTTTTATTCCGAATACTTTTCCTATTACATACAGTAAACATTTCAATGGAAATGTGTCGGCTGACTCTAATTTAGGTAAATGATTTCAGAATATTAGGGATCAATGTAGA
>JACXGI010006969.1:0-39393 GCA_016801175.1 Esox masquinongy
TATTGATGTATTCTATCAACACAGGGCCATATTGATGTTTTCTATCAACGCAGGGCCATATTGATGTATTCTATCAACGCAGGGCCATATTGATGTATTCTATCAACACAGGGCCATATTGATGTATTCTATCAATGCAGGGCCATATTGATGTATTCTATCAACACAGGGCCATATTGATGTATTCTATCAACGCAGGGCCATATACATGTATTCTATGTAACCTTTTTTAAGCAGGTAATTCATTAAGAACCTTTTCGGTTTTACAATAACAGCATCCAGTCAACAATCCCCAGTCTCGCTCAGATGTTACCATACCGTGGGTCACGGCAAGGGTCTGACACGTAATTCATCAGGGACATCAATTGGGTGTGTCAACTAGCTCCAACTAATTAGAAAAAAGGCTAAAATCCTTCCATTCCTAATTGAAAGGCAACAGCCACTTAGAGGTATGTGTGAGCTGGCTTTAGGACCAGAATGGACAGGGAGGGTTTACTGGTAGGAGGGAGCAAGGAGCATGTGGGCAAACAGTCAAACTTTTCCCACTGGTGACAATAAAGCAATAAGTAAAAGAATAGCGGTTGAGATCAAGATCAAAATAATCAAAAGCAAAATGTACAGAATTGTAAAGAAAAACATCATATCAGAAACCAAAGAAAGAACATAATTGGTACTTAAAAGCATGAATGATTTAAAAAGTATCAGAAAAAGGCTCCCAAAATTGTGTTTTTTTATACATTTGCAAAAATGTATGTATGAATGTTTTTGCATGGTTGTTATGAGGTCATTTTGCGTCTGTGTTTTTTTTATTTTTATTTTTTAACTAAATTAATTCAAAAATGCTGTGGCAAATGCTTCCTCACCAGACATTTTCTGGCAGCTCTGGTACACAACTGTCATGACCTGAGAGCATGCTGCCCATTGAGCCATAAAATAATGGTGCTGCCACTGTTCTCCTCAGCTGCCTGCTGCGCCTACGCTGCTCCCCCAGCCTCCAGCATCCTTTCAACACACACACACAGACAGTCAGCACCAGGTCACAGGGAAATTAATAGGTGTCAAATGTAAAATAGCCATTCCATGGCCACCGTGGTGCAATTTAGAAGTAGCCACCCACAGCCAACATACAACGCCTTCGGAAAATATTTACACCCCTTCGGTCTATATTTACACCCCTTCGGTAAATATTTACACCCCTTCCGCATTTTCTGTATGTTACAGCCTTCTTCAAAGATCCTAATCAGTCTACACACAATACCCCGTATCGACAAAGCAGGACTTTTTAGCAACACTTGCAAGATGTTTTTTTAAACTTAATTTAGACAACACTGCTCCAGTGGCGGTATTGAAGATTTGTTGTGTGATTGTGACAGGTTAGAACAAAAGCCAACCTGCCAATGGACTGACTTAGGATGAACGTCACTAGTGGATCAATAAAGATGCACTATCAACACCTCTCTGTACCCTAAATCCTGTCCTTTATGAGAAATTGTTGCCAAAGCTTGCAATCGGGAAAAAAATATAGCAAAGAAACAAACAACAAAGCAAAGATTTGAGTACCATAACCACAGGTAGTAATGGCAGGCAACCTGAGACAAGACATATCAATATGGTTGGTTGTTGAAAAAGTGGAAAAAACAGAGGTGGCATTAGTTGTTCTTGCTTTGATTGTGTGTTCTTGCTTTTGAAATGGAGTGTTTTTCTTGTTTTAACATTGCTTTTTATTGCTTAGGATCAAAGATATTATCAGGTTTTCAACTTTATTTTTCATGTTTACAATTTATTTCATATTGAATTTGATACATATGGAATTAAAGTTGACATTATTGTACAGTGTCTAATTCAGAGGTTACCCCATTGATCATGCGAGAACAGGTAGGCAGCCCCTGAGGAAAGAAACAGGGTAGCTTGACTACAGCCTATTATAAACTCCATAGAGTATCATTATTAAGTTCATGGTATTGACACAATATTTGTCAAATGCCAATATTGGGCCCAATGTAAAAGTTACCAATTGTTTTGAGAAATAGAAAACATAGCCTATTAGTGCTTATGAATGAACTATGTTCAATGTTACTGCACTATTTTTTCTGTCTACGAAAAAAAATCACGCAAAACCTCTCAGTCTTGCGGAGTTAGATTGATTTTGATCTATGGCATTGACAATCTGCTGATATGTTGAATTGATTAGAGAAAAATGTATATATGTATATATATATTGTAAATACATCAAAGTAATAATGTGAATTCAGTGAAGTGGAATCTTACGCATCTACGAGGGCTGGCAGTTCCTCTGTGTGACAGTCTTAGAGTTACAAGGCCAAACACAAGCATAGCTTAAAGGGAACATTGGTACAAGAAAACGAAGCGAGACAACACTATCTGTATACAGAATCCCATCAGCTACCACTTTTGCGACCTCTAAGCCAAAACTAAAGCAAAGAAATACCAACGTGAAAGCCTTTGTCAAATGTATCGTGTTTAACTTTGATTCTAGCTGACAGGCTGGCAAAAAACATTAGGTGTGGAAATTTCTCCAGTCCCTATTTGAAAAAATACATTTCTTAGCTTAAGTGTTGGATTCAAGGCAACATTTACAATTGGGTTTTGTGTTAGTCATTACCGGTCCAAAACAGTGAGACGCTCCGGACGCTATACTTGCTGTAAACAAACTTCTCGTTCTGTGTAAATTATTTGGTCACAGAGTGGCCCTTCATTCAGCCAGTGATTTACACTGAGAGCCAGGTGTGAGGCCCCTACTCTGTCCTGGTAATGGTCTGGTTAATCAATGAAGCAGATGGAGGAACAGACCTGGCAGCTCGTCAACCCGCCGCTAAACCTTGATGTACAGTTAAGCACCTTCACACAAACACAGACACACACATACACACACAGCATACATACTTGCATTCACACACACAAATGAGGGCCGAGAGAGGGATGACTGAAAATAGTCATCATCCATAAATTTGATGGAGGCAGTGGCCGTGGGGGGAGGGGGGGTTGTGGGGGGGAGTACACAGACATTATCAACACGTTTAGGGGAGGGCTTAATGCGTCACTCCCGGGGGCAACTTCCTGCTCCTTAATTATTATTGAATTAGTAAAGCGGGGGAGCTAATTAAAATTCCTGGGTATTTAGTGCAGCAGCAAGTGGGATACAGAGAGAGAGGGAAAGACAGGCCAAACTCGTTAATAACGGAGGGAAGCCTGTAAAACTACCTGCTGCTATCCTCCCATTGTCAAAATGCTATAAAAAGATGTAGCTCTGCTGCTCACTACAATGTGCAAATAAAACAGATTAAAGTAGTTGTATGAGAATGAGAGCATAACAGCAGCCTTCAACAAAAACCTTTTGAACTACTTCTTGGTCTCTCTATTTAAAATACATGTTTACATGAAACCGAAGTGAACTACTAATTACTGCTCTCTGTGAGATTGTGCAGCAAGTTTATTTCAAATTCATATAAAACCGTACAACTGAAATGTTGCCGAATGCACATTTTTAAAATGGTACTATAAGAGCTTAAGTCGTTCCCCGTTGAAAAGAAATAACCCCAACTCGACGGCTTGCTTGTGGAAAATGGAAACGGGGAAAACAGCTTGATCAGATTCTCTATATGGTTATTACTCAGAAAATATTATTTTTCGTTTGTTGCTGAAGTGACCATTTTAGAGAAGGGGGGGTTAAGCAAAGACTTTGCATTTTCTATCCAGAAGTTTTCTTTCAAGCTTTAGGGATGTGTGTCCCCAAACTAAATCTAGAATGAACAGGCAGTGAGACATTTTTATATTGTCAATAATAAATAATTAGATGTTCTCATGACTGGCTGCCCAGAACTCATGCACCAGAGTGCCTTTCCTTTCCTTGCACCCCCAACACTCCCAACCATCACACAGCTTCACTCCGAACAACCTTGAAGTAGTCAGTCTGAGCTGAACCTGCTAATAATCTTAAAGTGTAAAGATTGTGTTTTCAAATCTCAGCACAATTCCTTTTCAATGCATTTTCTCATGTTTCCTCACTAAAGGACACATTTAAATGTTTCCAATACTACTATCAGGTTACAAAGCTTAGTGTCAGGTGTTCTCCAGTAGTTGTGGAGTGATGCCTCTTGTCCTCTTCCCAACATACCAAGTATGTGAGTTAGTGTCCAGGCCAGGAAGTTTGCATTATGTTGTGTCAAATGTCTGAAGTAATATAGAGTATGTCTGAAGATATCTGCAAAAGATCAGTAAATGGCTGCAGTTAAGGCTTGGCAAAGCATCCCAAAGGATGATACCAAGAGTTTGGTGATGTCAAATGGTCACAGACTCACTACTGTTATTGTATTTGCAAACTAAATAGGACCTTTTATATTTTGTCCATTTCCTTTAAGTTAAACTGTCCCAATACTAATGATCAGAGAAAAATTAAGGGACGGAACTCTGAAAATGCTCTTATTCCTAATTGATAAAACATACGCAAGTGTTGAATCAGCCAAAAATTAATGGTGGAATTCTGTACTTTTGCCTCATATTCATGGTTTAATTGTATTTTCTTGTGCCTTTAGTGTAAAGAAAAAACAGCAATTTTGACTTTAGTGTCGCAATACATATGGAGGGCCTGATATATACAACTCTTCAAAATGGATGTTCCATTCTCCATGTTTTAAGGCACCTAGATGAAAGAATCACCACCGAGAGGCTTTGGAACAGCCAGGATGCAGTGTTGGGGAATCTTACTTTAAAAAGTAACTAATTACCGTTACTAGTTACAGTTCCCATTAAGTAACCAGTTACAGTTAGGTCTGGAAATATTTGGACACAGACACAATTTTAATAAATTTGGCTCCGTACGCCACCACAATGGATTTGAAATGAAACAACCGAGATGCAACTGAAGTGCGGACTTTCAGCTTTAATTCAACGGGTTGAACAAAAATGTTGTGTGAAACCTTTAGGAATTGCAACCATTTGTATACACAATCCCCTTATTTCAGGGGCTCAAATGTAATTGGACAAATTAACGTAATCATAAATAAAATGTTCGTTTTTATTACTTTGTCAAGAATCCTTTGTAGGCAATGACTGCTTGAAGTCTGTAACACATGGACATCACCAAATGCTAGGTTTCCTCCTTTGTGATGCTTTCCCAGGCCTTTACTGCAGCTGTCTTCAGTTGTTTTTTGTTTGTGGGTCTTTCTGCCTTAAGTGTTGTCTTCAGCACATGAAATGCTTGCTCAATTGGGTTGAGATCAGGTGACTGTCTCAGCCGTTGCAGAATATTCCACTTCTTTCCCTTAAAAAAAAATGTTTCGGGTCATTGTTCATCTGTAAAGTGAAGTGCTGTCCAATCAAATTTGCTGAATTTGGCTGAATCTGAGCACTTAAGAATTCTTCCAGCTGCTTTTGTCTTCTGTCACATCATCAATAAACACCAGTGACCCAGTGCCATTGGAAGCCATGCATGCCCATGAAATCACACTGCCTCCACCGTGTTTTACAGATAATGTGGTGTGCTTCAGATCATGAGCTGTTCCAAGCCTTCTCCATACTTTTTTCTTCCCATCATTCTGCTACAGGTTGATCTTAGTTTCATCTGTCCAAAAAATGCTGTTCCAGAACTGAGCTGGTTTTTTTAGATGTTTTCTGTTGGAATATTTAAAAATAGTTTGCAGCCTAAGGATGGCCTGGTTCATTTGCATTGAGAGCTCCTTTGACCACATGTTGTGGTTTAACAGCAACAGATTCCAAATGCCACACCTGGAATCAACTCCGGACCTTTTACCTGCTTAATTGATGAAGATGTAACGAAGGAATAGCCCACACCTGTCCATGAAACATCTTTTGAGTCAATTGTCCAATTACTTTTGGTCCCTTGAAAAAGAGGGGGCTTCATATGAAAGAACTGTAATTCCTAAACCCTTCTTCCAATTTGGATGTGAATACCCTCCAATTAAATCTGAGAGACTGCACTTTTAGCACATTATTTAACTGTAACATGAATATATTTTGGTAAACAGTCAAAATAACAAAATTTGTGTCAGTGTCCAATTATTTCCAGGCCTAACTGTACATAGCTTAGTTACTGTACCTGCTGTAGAAAGTAAGGTGTTAAGTTACTTAACCGTTACTTTAAGATTAATCCTTTGATTCTATATTCACGTGTTGGTCACTTGCCCAAAAGGCACACATTTAATGGGACATCATATAATTACGTAGTCAGGTATTGCATAGTTAGTGTCACTCACCAGCAACATAATCAATCATCAATCATTAGACAGCAAGAGTGACCAATCCTATTATCTCAAGTAATCATATACCATAATGACAAAGAATTTTGGCATTTAGTTTTTTAATCAAGAATCGCTTAAACAATAAATTATTTTGTATTGCAAGTGCCTCCACATTTTCAGGCCAGGCTTATTTAACAGCCTTTATGTGCAGACTTCAATACTAGATTGATCCATTTCAGTGAACAATGAAGAACAAAAATAACAGCTGCAGCCTTGCACACTGATAAACATACCTTCTCAAAAAGAAAACTGCAATCTGAAATCTCTTTGCAATAATGTGCATAATCCATTAATGTTTCATGACTTTATTCAGAGGTGAATAATTACTAAATCTGTTCTGAAATGATTCAGAAAAGTTGGGTTTAGAAACAGAACATGTATTTAGATGTTAATTTACTATAAACTATAGTTGACAAAAGAAAATGTTTCTCTGCTTATATTAACAACCACTATTAAACCACTTTTAACACATCCCATATACAATGTGGGCTACATAACGTTTATTAACGGAATGAAAGTGTACTCTGGTGAATCCTAAACAAGCCCCGCTGCCCCATGCCCTTTATATAGTAAGTGCCCTCCTTAATCATTTGTTGTTAATATAGCTCTGAAGTGGCAGCTACATGTTCATTCGGATTGAACAATCCTTTGCCTGGAAATAATGGAGGATGATTTGTGATCAACTTTGGTTACATCGGTGAGGCTAACACACAAGTTTACATTTTTAAAACCGTTTCCTCCGGCAAACTTTTTCACAGATGATTTCTTGACGATGTAGAGGTCTCAGAAACTCATGTAGCAGAGTTTATAAAATTGGCGTTAAAGGGTTTTCAAAAACATTTTATTCTTCAACAAATTAATTTTGGTTGCGCCCTATGACAGATGCTTAACATTAATGTACAATGTATATACGAGTCATAATTCTTCAGTTTATACATGTTAATACTCGGGTTTCCATACACGCAGATATAAAATCAATGGTGCGGTTTATACATGGTGTGGGTTATAGATGGGGAATTACGGTAATGATGTAGTTGAAATAGTAAACTGCTTCCCAAGCCTGAATGGTGAAGCTCAGCCTTCCGCTGCACAAATCACTCGACGGCGCTACATATTGTTTTGAAATGAATAGGAGCTGGGCGAGTGGCTTTGGTAAGTGTACCATGAACTTTAGCAAGGAGGGCCGGTGCTGCCATCTTTGCATCCTTTGTTGTCACTTGCAACTAGAGAAAAGGAACACTATTTCAAACTACGCAGGTTGCACTGAGTGTTGTATATTTGAAATAATAACTAGTAAGGGATTACATAAATTAAATAACTAATGCGTTACATTACTCGTTACCTTTAAAAAGTAGTCTGACTACTGTTATGTGTTACTTTGTAAAGTATTACCCCCAACACTGCTGATGACACCCAAAGTTTAATTCTGCTGCTCTATCGATTGCTGCATGCATTCTGTCAAACTGGCATCCTAGAAGATGTTTGTGGTGAGGGAAAATGAGCGGGGTTGTACAAAACAAATTAACTGCAGATTGGATTGTCTCTAACATCTAACCAATCAGAGAATATCGATATTGTTATCTCGTTGGCCAACTCTGGGCTGGCCAACGAGATTCTGGGACCAATGAGAACTGTCAGAATATGTTGCCACTCTAGAAATCATTGGGAGGGAGGCAAATCCCAACTCATAGTGGAGAAGAAATGTCTATGGGCTCAAGACATATGGATAGGCACCCAGGAAACAAGACAGTTGAGCGAGAGAATTGCAATCAACATAGGAAAGTGAAAGATGTGAGCAATTTACATGGTCAGACACTTACCAAATTTTCATAATTAAACAAAACAAATATTATATTTACATACACATACAAAATAAACATGCTTCACCACATAAGATTAAATAAAATCTCTGCAACTTCTCAGTGTTAATGACTTTCACCATGTTGTGAGTTCTCTACAGTGCCTTCAGTTTGATAGTAAGATAATCTTCTTTGCACCACTTAGTTCTGGAACATTGTAAGTGATCTGTTCTTATAAATCCAGCTTTTTCATTAAATTAAAAGATGATATAACACTAACTGGGCATAAACCATGAGGTAAGCAGCAACAATCACCTGAACGGAGTATGATTTTTTTTTTTAAGAAACGTTGTCTTCCACTACACGCGCACACATGCACGTACAGAGGCACATAATTACCCAGCAGAGGATTTAAATCTGCCAGATCAGGGCAAAGTGGATTAAGAGATGAAAGTGCTTAATCAAAGACAGCACTCTCCCTAATTACACATTGCATTTCCTGACACAATGAACACAATTAACAACTACTTAAAATAGACAGGGGACCCCCAGGTGAGCACGATCCCCCTGCCACACACAATCAAATTCCCACACATTAGAGAATTACATTAAAAGTGAGGACCGGAAATGTTGTACTCTTAAAAAAATAATTGCCCTGAAGTCCTAGCCCCTAACCCTAAATGGAAGATTTAGTCTAAACCTGACGCGAAACGCCAAGCATGATAAACGGTATTGTGGATGTAAGAACCGGCCGAAAGTTCCTCAATTTCCCAAAATGTCCTCACCTAAATAGTATAAACTCAAATTGGTCCTCCCTTTGATGCAATTTGAGCACACTCGAAAACACACGCAATAGCGCTTTGCAAACATCTGTATTTGTGTCAATATGGACATGAAAACATTTGTTTTTTAAATCACTCAAGCAACAACCGACTAAATGGGAACAAGGACATGCGATTTCCCCGAAATAAGGAACTTTTCAGTAGAATCTCGTCTTCCTCAAAGAACCTGGAGTTTGTCAAACGACCGACACTTCAGTACACAGCCAATCACCAAGTCAGCCTGTAGATACTATCGGTATAATCTACGTGTGAAGCTTCTCCATGTCTAGACCAGACCCCCTCCGGTGAAGGGAGGAGGAGCAGCCTTAGATCAAATATCCATGTCGCGGTCAGATGTTGGATGTTCCTTCATCCATACACATGGGCCTCCTCTGGCTGGGGCTGGCTTGGTGGTGGAAGCAGCCCAGCCGCTGATTCTCTGCCAGGGAGAAGTGGGGGAGAGCGGGATGAGCGGTGACGGTGTGGTGGGCAGGGAAAGGGGGGGGAGCTGGGTGCTGTAGACAAAGGCAAGAGCTGCTCCTGTACTAACTAGCACACATAAACACACCTGAATGTGAAGGCTCTGACCAGGATGTCCCTGCTCATGATTATAACCCAGTGTTTGTGTGTGTGACATCTTGCAAGGCAGTCCCCAATTAGGAAAAAGCATTTTTTGGCTAACTATAAATATTAGAATTAGCTCAATGTAAAGGGGTTAGGATTATGGCAAAGGGTTTGGGAGAACAGGTTTTTGAATGTAAATCGGGGTCCCCATAAGCATAGTAAAATGCAAAGTGTGTGTTTCTGAAGTCCCGCCAACCTGTCTTTTTTTTCCTCAACAACACTGATGCCTCTCCCTGAATCTCTCTGCGGATTGTTTTCAGGGACACGGCTGATCACGCCATCCTTGCCAGGCCAATTGTATGCCTCACACTGTTACCTCATCAATAGTACACACAGCAACCAGCGCGGTAACTTGAAACTACCCAATCACATTGCCTACTACAGGACAAACACCAACCAGCACGGTAACTCAAACTGAGCAATCAGGGCTATTGCAGAAACCTGATCACTGAGGATCAAGTAATGAGTCTAGTATACCTGTTCAGACATGTGGTGCTATCGGTCTCTGTAGGCATAGCTTTCTCCCAGGATAGTGGGTTCAAATCCCACTGGGGGCACTAATACCGAAATGTACGCATGCATGAAAGTTAATTACATTGACCAAATAGGGTTTGATCAATTGCATGTTATTAAGAAACATATCTGTTTGAGACTGTGTCTTCCACATGTTCAACAAGGGATGTAGAAAGGAGAATGGCTCTTTAGATCCAGTATTCACCTGATCTAGTCTTCACACTACGATAGAGCTTTCAATGATATTACAGTAATATACTATAAAGTGCATCATGGATGAAGCATAGGCCTAGAAATATTTTCACAGTCCACTCAAACTAAACTAACTAACCCTAACTTCAAGAAGGCTTACAGGGAAATGAAACGTAGAGTTATGTCAAGTGCGCCTTTTCGTTTAGTATTTTCACTCGGGGTGATTAGTATGCTCAGTGCATTGTGCAGTTCAACTAATTAGACAAATTCTATAAGTAATGGGACCAAAAAAATCTGTGTTTACTAGCTCCCAACTTAATCCTCGGACGCCATTATAAAGATAAAGGCATACATACCCTTCACCCCGTCATGGCCCGACTCATCACCCCCCCCCCCGCCCAATCAACCCCACTCCACCTTCTTTCTCTACAGTTTGACAGGCCTGTCTGTATAGCCTGATTCAGTGGCAGGTGTGGCGTTCGTGTGGATGTACTAGAGGCCCTCCAGGACGAGGACATCTGCTGAGCTAATAAACAATAATCTTGACAAATAGCCACTGTCCAATCAATCAGCCCGCCCTCATAATCACCCCGCTGAACAAGCCATCACAGGGCCCATCGCAGGGACCACAGTGGGACATGACTGACTGCCCCCTCCACCAATAGCGGTGGGTGTTGGGCTGGGGCCAGCCGGCTGCCGAAGGAGAGGACATTGTGATTCATGACCAGAGGGCACTTTGGAGAGAGGCCTGTTAGTGGTTAGGGAAATGAGCTTCAGACGCACACACACGCGCACACAAACACACACACCCACAGAGTTCACACACTCCCGTGTACAAATCAAAGCACACCAATGTACGGAATACATGCCACACACTTGGTCGCACATATAGCCCCTTTTCCTAGATTATTATGGATTATAGATTAGAATGCTCACAATGCATTGATTGCATGTACACACTCAGTTTCAAACCCTCCTCAGTCGAACACTCCCAAAACACAGATTGAGTGCAAAAAGCCAGGAGAGCAATAGTACTTTTGCTGTAATAACTATTTAATACACACACACACATATATATATATATACCGACTAACTCCAATATATATGTTTTTGAATTCATATCCCCCTGAGAGAGTTGGCCAGGTGATGAAAAGCCAGATATTCACAAATTGACCTGTCAATCACCTTAACCACCAAAAGTGACGAAAAATTGAAAAAAGCAAGTGATCCGCTGTGGTCTAAATGACACCCTATTCATCAAATAGTGCCCTACTTTAGGCCAGGGTGACAGTTGGTGTAGATGTGGCCTGGAGGTGCCACTGACTCAATAATGGTGTTTACACTCTGACAGCGTTCACGTCGGACAGCTGAAACCAACACTGAGGTTGCAATATGGTCCCTTACACTCTCACCTGACGCCACCCTACAGAACGGGTGAGATTGGCAATTCGGTGTGTGCAACAATGCGCGAACAACAATGCCTGGCCTAAGCACCTGGCTCTAACTTACTGAGTTTCTGGAATATACCATTTTATGCTTTCGACAAATAGGCCGACTTGATGGGAACTGGCCCACATTCATGACCAAACTTTTAGTAAAACTCATTTTGACAGTTATGTGGTTCCTTCTTCCTCTGGTGTCTGCTATGTACCATCTTCCACAGCACCTAGAGGCTATTCTTCTCATCAAATGCAGCACAACTGTACATAGCCATAGGCCCGCCTCAAAAACATATCCATCTATTTTTCTCCATCTCGCTCCCTCTCTCTCTGGCTCTGCTTGTCTCTCTGTGTCTCTGCCTCTGTGTCTTTGCCTCTGTCTGTTTCTATGTAGTCTCTCTGCCTTCAAAACTGCTTTCACCTCCCCGTCTTTCTCCAAAGTAGAGGGATTCAACCGACCCACTGACTTTAGAATGTTCTCTCTGATCGTTCATATCTCCATAAATCACAAATGACTGGACAGTCTGTTCCACCGCAACTTTCCTCATTGACCTACAATGTGCGTGGTTATGTCTCTCTCAAACACACACACACACATAGACTGAGGCTTACCGACTGCTGTGTTCTCATAGATGAGGAGGTAGGAGTTGAAAAAGTAGTTCTGGAAACGTGGAGGCTGGTTGGCTGTGGATGAGGGGAGAGAGAAAAGGAGAGTGGGATTAGGTTAGACACTAGTGTTACGAGATTGGTAATGTCTAGAAGGGATGCCCCCCATGTCAAAGTAACGTCGAAATGTGCATTTTGGAGTCCCGACAGGAAGATTGTTTTGCATTTTTGCTAAGCTGAACCTTACCCAATTATCATATCTTGCTACACTACAGTAATTCTCTTTACCTGCAGCGTAAATTCTCCTAATCTGCTACAAAGTCACTTCTGACATCCAATTTAGTGAAAGCCTATGATATCTCAACTGTATGCAGAAATGTGAATGGATTAATGTTTCAATGCCTGAAGCCATAGACATACGAACGTGTTTGCGTGTGTTTATGTTCTGAATGACTACTGCTGACATTCAGTAGAAATGAAAGCATACTAGAGTGTCCCCCTCTCAGAGCCACTGCAGGTTTAGCTCTGCCTGTCTTTACATAGATTCACCAGTTGTAGAAAGGGAATGTATATATAAATATATATATATATATATATAAAAGATACAATTTTCCTTCACTTTGCAGTCGTTCAGGTCAGTGCTTTTCAACTGGTTTCACTTTAGGACCCAAACCGCGACCCAATATATTTTGAGGGGTGAATGCTATCTGGAAAACAATTCATCCCACGTTGACAGTACATGTAGCAATTATATTAGAGAAGGTATCAACCATTCCATTCCACTGTCAGTATTTATGTAGTTTATATAACTACAAAATCATATTACTGCTAAAGCAATGTCTTTTGGGAACTCAAAAGGGTAACATGATGTAACCCTGCCTGGCATTAGGTAGCACCGGTGTGATTCCAGACTGTTTCTGACAAGATGGGATGTCGGCTCCGTTTCTGGAGGGCAGAGGGATACAAGCTGTTTTGTCGGGAAGATCAGGGAATGGAGCTGACGGCCTTTGATCAGCTGAGTGCGGCGGCGGCGTGGGCCGGAGAGACAAGAGAGAGCGGGTGGGTGGGGCTGTTTGAAGTGAGAGCGTTTGAAAGGGAAAGTAAATCACTCCTTAGAACATGGAGGCTGCTCGCTCCATCGCTCACTCACGCACCACGGAAGGAGCTGTGCTGGAACACTTCCTCCCAGGACAATCTTACTGGATGCCGGGACTCAGGGGAAGATAGGCCGGGCTTCTTAATGAGTCTAACAAGCTCACCTCATCGTCCGTACTTGCATGCTTTCACTGAACCTTAATTACATCTGCAATACTTATTTCAGTGTACAGCGCTGCAAGAGAGGAGCGTGTGGGCCTCCCGTCCAGGCTATAGACACCACTATAATGCCTTGTTTCCAAACACTGGTGTTTTACCCTACAGTCCAGAAATGTTTCTGTTTCCATTGACACGGGCCAGTGCCAGTCGGCCACTAGGCCGTGGCCCAGTAGCCCGGCTTTCACTTGGTGCCAAGCCCCGGATTTTAGGATTTAGGGCGGGGTTTGCAGGTTGACGCGTTTACGTGCTGCGAAAAGGCCACATGTTGTGCTGTTCGAATAGCAATGTGTATCATTTGCTTAGTCTTAGGCTTCTCGCAATGGTTTTCATCCGATCTAACGAGCAGATCCCTGAAACTAGAAAGAAAATAAAGCAGTACAGTACAGGGAAGCAAAGAATCACAATAGAAAAACTTGGAAAGACCGAAGTTGGTACGATGCCATTGACTCAATAGAAAAACGAAGCGCTGAGACCGAGACGTTGCCTGCAGAACCTATAACAATACAAAATTACCTCCCAAATTCTCCCAAATCTTTCTATTAAAGGTAGATAGTTTTGACAAAATACTTATTAAACTAAATAATGACTATACTAGTATACCGTTGCAGTGTCACGAGTGTAGTTGGAGAAGGAGCCGGTCGAGTTTGAGGAAGAAATTAGTTTTATTACTCAAGATCAAACACTGTTTTATAAACAAACTGAGCATGGTGTTATTGTTTATTTTGCTGCCAGAAAACTGTTTTTTATTATAATTATTTATTTATTTTTGTAATCGGAAAACCTTTCGCGTCGATAGTTTCCTCCTCCCTCCCCACTTGAGCCTTCCTTAGGTCCTTGGCACCAAATGTATAGTTGAAACAGGAAGGTCTAGAGCCAACATTAGCATAAATCACCGGTGTAGCCCTGGTACCAGGGTAAAGAACCAGTGGAAACGCAGCATTAGGGTAGATTTCATAGGTCTGCTCTCCAGGACCTGCTGGTTCCTCTATTTCAGCAGGGTTAAATCAGAGAGGGATAAGAAATTGTCCAGGTCACTGTGATAATCGGCTACGTTGGAGAATATGTGCGTGGGTGTGTGTGTGTGCATGTGTGTGTGCACGTGTACGTGTGTTTGTGTTGAGAGGGGGGCTCTGACCTAGTTATATTATGGGTGAGAAAATGTCCCCAAATTGTGGCTAAATCATTTTTTTTTTTTTTTTTACTAATTAGGACATTTTTCCTGTCCCCATTTTGAAACGGGTTTAAGGCAGTTGTTACCATTTAGGGTTAGGTATTAAGTATAGGTTAGGTTTAGGCATACACGTTAGGTTAATGAGGTTGAGGTTAGGGTTAGGACAGGGGTATAGAAAGAGAAAGATGAGGAGAGAGAGAGAAAGAGAGGAGTAGGAATGAGAGTGGGGGAGAGTAAACAGTTTGAGAGTGGGGGAGTGAGCTTGACAGGAGGAACGAGATGTGGGGAAAGCCAGGCCATTTACAAACTCACTGGGGTTGATCCAAAGCGGTGGTGGCATTTGCTTAATAACTTTCCACTGCCGCTTCTGCAGCGCGTGTGATTGGACATGTCTCCTGCCTGTCACAGCAAGACTGTCACAACTGCTTTACATAGCGTCGTAATTCGTGGAACACACGCACGCACGTACGCGCGCAGGCACACACACACACACACACACACACACACACACACACACAAATAATCCCTGGAGACAAATGACACGAGATGGATCATCAGGGGTCCATCCAAAAAGTGTAAAGAGAGAAAGTGAGGGATGAGAGAACAAGAGAAACGTTAAACAAACAAAAAAAAATGTACACATGGGAGAACGATTTGGACTCCCAGAAAAGAGAGTGAGAATAAAATCATGGAGGAGAAGGAGTGACCTAGAAGTGATGGACAGATGGAAAGGAGTTCATGAGAGGAGAATAATCAGGTGACTGATAAGTAGAGGGGACTCACTTTCGCAGAAAGAGTTGAGGGTGAAGAGGGACAGGACAAGCCTGACCACCACCATCCTGCCGCCGAAACCCGCGCTCCAAAACATCACCTGCTCTGCAAAACACACACAGGACATGCTCACTGTGGGTGTGAATGTGTTTAAAGACAATGCACAATGTTCAAAGAAAAAACAAAGTCTTTATCTAAATCTGATATTATCTAAACAAAGAGTGTCTGTGTAGATAATGCATATAAAACCACAGCCCGGATTTTCAAAACCTTTCAGATTATCCTTGGTTCTCTCAATCCTTTTACTTTGCAGCTAGCTCTGCAGGATATTTTATAGATCAGTAGCATATCATTTTTAAATAAGTGCATGCTTTTCTCCTCTGAGAAAACAACAGCTGTTGCAAATTGGCTCTGGCATATTTTGGCAAGGAGGCATCGAGAAGATGAGCAAACCTTCTCCATTGGCCTTGTAACAAATCAACGCTCTCCTACACATGGAGGACACATTACCTGGGTCACAGGTACCTTTCATAGACAAAAAGTTTGCTTCCTCTGGGGTTTCTGGCCCTAGTTTTCAGGCTGGTTGCAAACACGTTATTGCAAATATCTGTCCAGTGTGTGCTTGTTTGCACTCAATTGCTGCATTACTGTAAACAAACTATATGTGCCTTGTGATGCTATTCATACATTTGTCTCTGTTTGCTTGTAACAGTTAGACACTAACTTCAGGACGACCAGCATTTGTATCAGCCAATTCAAATTGTTCACAGTAGGATGTGATCGAACACCAACCCAAAGTCCACTGGCAAATTCACTAGAATAGCTAAAAGTACAGAGCAGTGAATTCATGACAAATGCTGTGACATCATGTGACGAAGAACAACCGTCACATTATGAACCCAATCGAATTACCATGCTGCTCCAATAAAACAGGCCCAATTCTGAAGTGTATCTACATGGCTCTACCCTCCAATGATCAATCAACTTTTCAGTTGGTTGATTTTAAATAGCTGATCAAGTCACTTCAACACCAGATGGGATGTATTTTGTTCCTGTTATTGTGTGTTGAGAAGGGAAGATGACAACACCGGGGCCATCGTTTATCAACATAAAGGTTCGTAAACCATGTGTGTGATCATTTCTAAGCAAAGTGCGGGATTTATCAAGTTTTACTTCTACTTGAGAATGTGCGTAAATTTAAGCACATCTCTGACCATTCATACGCACAGCACCTTGTGGTAGAAACGTCAAACTGCTAACGAAATACCATCCACCAAATGGAGAAAGGAATGACATACTGGACCAAATCATAAACTATGAAGAACAAAGATAATAAATTAATAGTTTATTCATGTATTGCTTCTATAGACACTAATAATAGTTTTGTCAGGGTGCTATTGGAATTCGTAAACATGAAACCATTTAAGCTTAATTGAATAATTAAGTAAATTAGAAAGAGAATGGAATGTAAGGTTGGAGGCAATTTAGTTAAACCAGTTAAATAATATAAAAGGCAACACAGGAATTTTGACTTGTCTAAAATGGCAAATCTTGCATTGCTGGAGGATCTGACACAAGCTGCATTGCGCAGGGAGCGTGTTTTCAATGTGTGCAGATTTTTTTGCTGAGAGCGACACTTATTATTATTAGTAGATATTGTTTTCCATTTATTTTGTTATGTATATTTGTTATATTTATTGTCAAGAAATAGCACTTAGATGTGGTCCATGTCTGAATATGGTTGTGTAAATAAAGCTTGACTTGCCCTCAGTGGGTGTGTCTGGTATTCCTTCAGACACACCAACTGACACTGTTGTATCACCTTTGTGGATCATCATTTTATATCACCTTTGTGGATCATCATTTTTTCTTTGCATATTAAAATCAAACCATTTATTTTTAATTTCATTAACTGTTCTGCACTCAGATGAGGCAAAATGTAGCTCTAACCTGCTTCCAAGCAATATTTTTTTCTTATTTGTCAAGCCATTACTGAGGGCTCCAAAAAGTATGGCTAATTTTGCTTCCACTTCGGTGATCAAAAGTTCTATTTGTACAGAATTCTGCAGAATTTTTTTTTTCTTTGTCTTTGATTTCTCCAGCATGGCGGACAGAAATTTGTGACATTTCTTGCAGGGTTAAAGGGCACAGTTTGTGACCATAAATGGTCATTTAGGGCAGTTCTTTATGTAAATGAGACTTCACGTGCACTAGAACAGTGTTTTAGAAAGTGTCAGATTTATCATAGCGAAATACTTACAGTACAGGTGTACGTAAATCAAGCGTAAAAGCAATTGATAAATAGCAACTTTTTTGTACTTGCAAACATTCTAAATTTTCTTTGTGCAAGTTAATTTAGAAGTTTTTCTACGCAACATGGATAAATGAGGGCCCTGGACATCACTTCCTTTCTCAAGATTTAGAAAGAGCTACCTACTTTGTTACTTTATTTTAGTTGAGGAACAGCTGTGGACCACTATTACTTTAAAACCCATGTTGGCATCTAACTCACATCTGTCATATCCCTTTCCTAACTCTAGTCCTTGAGTACCATAAACAGTACACTTGTTTGTTTATTTGTAGCCCCTAGACAAACACCTGAGACCTTGATGATTAATTGATATTGAATCAGGTGTGTTTGTATGGGGCTACAACAAAAAGGTGTACTGCAGTGGCATTCAATGCTGGACCCCAAAGCCAGTTCCACTCCATTTTTTCATTACAACTGTCTAATCACGGACTTATTTAGGTGTGTCATTCCATTTTTTTTTCCATTACAACTCTATTATCACAGACGTATATATAGACCTGGGACACCAGGTGAGTGCAATTAATGATGAGGTAGAACAGAAAAACAGCAGGCTCCGGACAAAGGTGTGCAAGCATTTCAACTGTGCTCATACAATATATTTGAAAACATCTCTTTTGAATATCTTATGTACATTCAGCGCCTAGTCATGAACCAAAATTCAAAGTGTTATATATCACTATGCATTCTGTTCTTAACCAGAAGTGGTGTGAGATGAAGTTGGTGACCAACAGATGTTACCAGAAACCGCTTATTTAAACACTCTTTAATGTACTATAATCAGGACGTCTTGGTGTCCATGGTATCGTAAAACTGTCAAAATTGAAAGAAAAAACAAAAAGTCAACAAATAAGGGAACTGTTAATTATATTGAGAGCTCATCTAGCAGCAGAACATCATTAAGCCAACTGTAAGGTTGAAATTAATGATGCATAATCACACTGAATATGAGGAGGGCATAATTAAGCAAATTACCGTGTTGGAGTGTTTGTTTACTGGTATTTACTGATAATGTCACCGAGTCCAATCTAGTATGGGAGCCACAAGGGAACTTGACTCTTACATTCAATGCACATCCCCATCTCAAGGACTAGGGTCTATTCAATATTGCATAAAAAACTGTAACAAAAAAGAGATTCTTCATGGACAAGTTTCAGTAGACCCCTTCTTGTTATACGTGTTTCACTGGATTTCACTTTACCTCACTCTCACAACTGTCCAGGAAGTGACTTATTTCTGTTCCTCCCAAAGTTAACCAAAAAAAACCTAAACAAACATAACAACATAAACTTCTGCTGCCCATGTTAAGCAGCCAGATATTATGGAAAGTTAAGCTAGAACTTGTCTGACATGCAGAATAACAAATAGCATTGGATTAATTCATAAAGAAAGGCATCTGTATTATTTTGCCTGACAGAGTTTAGCTAGTGAACATGGCCCTGTGGCTACCCCCTGTTATACGAAATGACATCAGTGCCCTACCTCTAACACAATGAAAGACGGAGATGTTTTCTTTCGTAGAAATGTGAGTCAGTGGAATACTGAGTATTTGGACAGACAATGCCGAAACCCTACCTGACTTCTCAAGAGATCAGACCTTTCATAATTCATTAAACCCCCTCGCCCCATTCTAACTTGTCTGTTACATTTAATTCATTGAATGTGTTGACAATTCCATTTCCTAGGGTTTATCTTCTATAGAATATTTTCTCTGACCCACTTTGTTCCGATTCATACTTTATTTACTCGCTCGGTGCAAGGGAGACCAGCCAATACCTCAACCTGTCATTCAGGTATGCACAAAGAACAGTGAAAACAGCGAAAGTATAATCCAAAGGTAAACAAACTGCCTAAAAACCTGGGTGGACTACAATAGAATGCAACCTAATAAACATGCAATTCTACACCATTCAGTCTCTGCTGTACTGTGTAAGATACAGCGACCGACGGATTCAATTCCGCCAAATAGACAGATTGAAATGTACAGGTGAGGCCAACAGTGGGGGGAGAATAGCAGCAGCGTGTCGCTGCATGAGTGTCAGAGCAAATGGGGGCATTTGTTTTCATTTGCCATGCAGTTTCCTCAGCAATCTCACAGATACCATTTAACAGTCTCGCCTCCTCTCCACTGAGTTTTCTGGGAGCTTTGTCTTCACATCCCCTGCCTGTTCCTTTTTGGCTTTTTTTCCATCTATTCCCTGCTGGGCCCTGAAGACCCTGCAGTCCCTGTTCTCCCTCCTCACATCGTCTAACCCAAAATATCCCTGCGTTTTTCACCCCCTCACCCACAGTGTTGCTTCCATTCCCCCGCAGGGCCCTGGAGCCTTTGGACACCAGGTCCCTCTTCTCACCTCTCCTCCCCCTATGACTGTGGACCTGAAGCAGAGGAGATTATGTCCAGTCAGGGGGTGAATAGAGCAGAGTACCAAAAGTGTGCATGTTTGTGTGCGTGTGCACGCACGTTGCACTGCTCCTGACAGAGCCCGAGTGACCCAGAGGAGCGGTTCATGTGTTTTATAATCTACTCTTTCAGCACTGGTTATCAGCACTGCATGGAAAACCCCTGAGGCGGTATTAGCAAGAGCAGTTTATTAGCCGCAGATCCCGGAGCTATGGTAAACTGATCCAATCTAGCCAAACACATCATCAGTGCCAGGACCCAGCGGAAGTAAATAGTGATTAATGAGTGCTGAATTTTGATATTCTCCTCGAGTTGTGTTGATAAAGCAAACATCCCAGATGGAACCTCTTCCTCCACTGGGTGTACAAAAGCAGTGGGCTGTGTAGGGAATATGATGGCATTTGGGACATGGTCACGCAGAAACCAACAATAAACACACTCCCGGGCCAGTGTTTATCAACCCTTAAAATTCCAACTCAATAGAGGATGAACCACTGTACAAAACCTGCCTCTTCCATATATGGTTCAAAAGCTCAAGACTATTTACTCTGATACTTTTGCAGGTTTAGAGTGAAAAGAATGTCGTAACAACCACAATCAAAAAGTAGTCACTCCTCAATAGAATTCTGAAGTACTGTTCTGCAGCAGAACAACAAAAAATTTAGAACATCTAGTGGCAACAGGCTTGAAATTAGTAGTGAAAACAGGCTTCTTATTAAATGAAATCTGCTGAATACGAACTAGGATGAAATATTCATTGATTTACAAAGATAACGTACCGCTTATGCACCTTCTGCGAAGTCAGTCTGTTTCAGTTCTCATGGTATATATCTTATTTTGTCTTTCAATCGCCAGAGATATGGCCTATCACATCGTAGATTCACTGCAGTTTCAGATGAACATCCATTGCCTTGTAAGGCAAGGGTCAAAAGTAATGCACCATGTACGAAGCTGAAAATTGCAGAGAATGGCTTGCCATTTTAGACACAGCCCACGTAAGTCAGGGGGACCATAAGCAACATTTTAAATATGTAGTTAAACGGTCCACAGGTGTACACTGCCGTTCAAAGGCTGGGGGTCACTTAGAAATGTTCTTGTTTTCCATGAAAACATACATGAATTGAGTTTGAATAGGACATATAACAAAATGAATAGGAAATAGTTATTGACAAGGCTAGAAAAAATGTTTTTGAATTGAAACAATAATTGTTTCCTTCAAACATTGCTTTCGTCAAAGAATCCACTATTTGCAGTAATTACAACCTTACAGACCTTTGGCATTCTAGTAGTCAATTTGTTGAGGTAATCTGAAGAGATTTCACCCCATGCTTTCTCAATCATCTCCCACATGTTGGATTGGCTTGATGTGCACTTGTTACATACCATATGGTCATGCTGCTCCCACAACAGCTCAATAGGGTTGAGATCCGGTGACTGTGCTGGCCACTCCATTACAGACAGAATACCAGCTGACTGCTTCTTCCCTACATAGTTCTTACATAGTTTGGAGCTGTGCTTTGGGTCATTGTCCTGTTAGGAGGAAATTGGCTCCAATCAAGTGCCGTCCACAGGGTATGGCATGCTGTTGCAAAATGGAGTGATAGCCTTCCTTCTTCAAGATGCCTTTAACCCTGTACAAAAATCCCACTTTACCACCAGACCATCACATTGCCACCACTGTGCTTGAAAGATGGCGTCAAACAGTCCTCCAGCATATTTTCATTTGGTCTGCATCTCACAAATGTTCTTTGTGATCTGAACACCACTAACTTAGATTTGTCTGTCCATAACACTTTTTTTCCAATCTTCCTCGGTCCCGTGTCTGTGTTCATTGGCCAGTCTGAGATACGGCTTTGTCTTTGCGACTCTGCCTAGAAAGCCAACATCCTAGAGTTGCCTCTTCACTGTTGATGTTGAGACTGGTGTTTTGCGGGCACTATTTAATGAAGCTGCCAGTGGAGGACCTGTGAGGCATCTGTTTCTCGAACTAGACACTAAAATATTTGTCCTCTTGCTCAGTTGTGCACCAGGACACTCCACTTTTTATTCTGGTTAGAGCCAGTTTGCACTCTTCTGTGTAGCAGAACACAGCATTGTATGATAACTTCAGTTTTTTGACACATTTCTCTCATGGAATAGCCTTCATTTATCAGAACAAGAATAGACTGATGAGTTCTTTCTTGCTGGCTGTGTTTACATAATTGCAAAATGGTTTTCTAATGATCATTTAGCCTTTTAAAATTTTACACTTGGATTACCAAACACAACGTGCCATTGGAACACAGGAGTGATGGTTGCTGATAATGGGCCTCCGTACGCCTATGTAGATATTCCATTAAAAATCTGCTGTTTCCAGCAACAATAGTCATTTACAACATTGACAATGTCTGATGTAATTTTAATGGACAAAAAATTTCATTTTCTTTTGAAATCAAGGACATTTCTAAGTGACCCCAAACTTTCGAACAGTAGTGTATATGAACAGAGACAATTGCTCTATTTGGTGAAACAGTACTGCTCTGTGCAGCTGCTTTGAAATCACATAGTACTAACAAACTCAATCACTGGCCCTTGACGAAAGCTACATTGTACCTTGAACACTGACGCACAAGCGTGCTGGCGCACAGACCATAGCGCACACACACACACACACACACACACACACACAAACACAAAAACATAAATACTGACAAGCACATACTGGCTGTGGTGTGCGCAAACACACACAAACGGACACACCTCTACCACCACAGGCTCGTCACTAATCCCTCTCCCAAACGTTAAGGACATCTCTGGGATGACGGATGGATGAGGGGAAATGATGGATATTGGCCGAGACAAGACACACTGTGTCGGGGGGGGTTGAGCTTAGACCAATGCTTCAGCAGTTTCATTCGGTGACACCGGTCACTACCTTATTCTCTGTCTTATGCTCTGCCTGATACGAAAGAAGAACTGCGCCATGGCAGCAGAAGTCAATTCCGGAAAGCCACAAGGAATGCACTTTTTTAACCGAAAAGGAAGATCAGGTGTGTTGAATTTAGTAAATTACTGTAGAGATTAATGAGCTTGGTGAGTTCCCTGATTAGCATACTTAAAAAAAAGAAAAAGGAAAAAAAAACACCTAGTCTTCAAGTTTGGTTCCATCAAAATCCATACCCTTTAGCTGTCCAGGAACACAACGCTGTCCAATGGAAATGAGTGCCGGGGGCCGTGCACTTCTGCACAGCCCATACTGGTAAAGCAGAGATTTTTTGAGATGCATTTTAGGATCTATGTAAAGAAATAACGCCAACATCTGGTATTATCTTGTTTGATTTTGTATTTGAATGCATGGCATACATTTCTGTGCGAGTTCACTGGTTGTGTGTATTGGTTCAGTGGCTTTTTCCCTATATTACCAGGGAACTGAGGTTAAAAGTGACTGAGCACAGAAGAGAACACTGAGAATGTAATCTGGGATCAATCAGGGGTTAAATGCAGACAGAGAAACTGATTTCACCTTGGCGACTAGATGATTCAGTCTATCAATCTTTTGTTTACTGGTCAGATACTCTAACCACTAGGCTACCATTCTGCCCTCGAATGGAGAGGATTTGTATTATAACGACAAGCTATACCGGTGGTCTACAGGGGTGTATCAATTCCTCCAAACCAAGTCTTTACGTTTCAAAACGTTTTGTCAAACTGAGTTTCATTTCAATAAGGTCAGGTAGAGTCGTCCCCTTTCAATGTTTTTGAGGAATCTAATTGCAAGTAAAAAGCAAAATGAACACACCTGGGGTCTGTATGGAATGTGTGTGGTAGCCTGGTAGTACCAGGCTTTAATTTTCTGAACAGCCAAACGCTCTTTGTTACCATTAACAATTATTTGGCCCAATCAGATCCGGTACAAGCAGTATACAGGATAGGTAAAATGTGGCACAGACCGATCAAGGTTGAAGACTACTTTTCAGGACTACATTTCATTTGCTGACCGTATGACAGCAGGTTAGGTAAACCTGCAGCTTGCCCTGTATTGTGACCTCCTGCAAGGCAAGCAGAGCCTAGAGCGGATTGGCAGGTCATCGGTCATTCCTGGAGCAATTTCCTGCCCAGGACAGCCGGAGCAGCGAGGGGGCCACCTACGCTACACACAGTCCCCTCTCTAGCACAGTCCTACCCTGTCTCGTCCTTTCTGCATTGTCACTATCCATCTCTCACTCTAACCGTCTCTCTGTCTTTTTCTGACTCCCTCTGTCAAAGTAATTGCTCATCTCCTGGTCTGTCACCAACACTCCCTCTCCTCCATCCGTCTCGTCCTCCTCCGTTTCTCTGGGTCTGTCGCTTCTTCTTTGGCTTCCTTTCAGTTTTCACCTCTCATGGACAATCTTTCTTTCCGTCTGTCGGCCCTGTCTGTCCCTGGTGTTGTAGGTGTCTGGTCTTGTCATGTTCCCTTTCACTTCAACACACTGTGCGCACCTTTACTGTATACGGTCCCGCTAGAGTTTACTGATGAGTATAAAGACTACTATTAAAGTGTTAAGTACTATCCAACCTCATTACAACCCATTGCATATACTGTACAAACCCAAGTCAGAATTGTCCCAATGTTCTATTCCATTTTCCTTTTGTATGTTCGTTCCACCCAAATGAACCCCTTTTTCGTGATGTCCAATTTGTAGTTCCAAACTGTTGTCTTATTGTGGATCATAAGTAATTGGACAATACAAACACTGGAAGAAAAAGTGAGTACAATTGGTCTAGGGAGAATACAACAATAGTGACATTTAAATGTAACCTTTATGTATTAGTCTCACTTTACCACATAGTATGTACAAGGAAACTTCTGCAGGAAACTTCCCATTAAACAAAATCCAGTAGACGGAAACTTCCCATTATACAAAATCCAGTAGACAAAAAAAAAAAATTTTAGGGAGATAAATTACGAATTATTTTTCATGAGCAAGTTGAACCCTAAGAATAGTGAAGAACTGGGAGTCGCCCATGTGGTTGTCTGGGGAGTTGAGGTTCAGCCATACCAAGACTGAGGTCAGATTAGGAGTTTTCCAATGTGTTTTTAATGGTCATACCGAACCATACATGTTTAACCCAGAGTTTACAGAAGAGGATTTCAGAGGGAGAAATGGTGGGGAACTTGAATTTGTGGTTATTCTTCAGCTATGCCAACCAAGGACGTATTTGCTGCAAAAATTGGATTGTGGACAGGCCCTACTTGGGAGGGACACTGCTAACATGACTGATTGCATATTGTTACAGACAACAACATTGTTTCTTCAGGTCAAAAGCATTAAAAGTAAGTTAATTCATTTGATTATATTGCTAAAAGAAAACCTAGCACATCTATGCTGGGCAAATGGTGTGAAAGAGAATTTGTTGTTGGGCACAAGAACTCCACTGTGGCATGATGAACGTAGGTGTTCTCAGAATTATTATTGTTTTAAAATTATGTAATTTCCAGCTCCCGGGCAAGTTTTGAGGCATTTCACCTCACTAGGGGTTGGGGTGATATCAACATCTGCAATGCATGCCAGACCTTGCGGTATTCTATCCAAAGACGAGTACTCAAGTCAATACTTACGAATTCCACCGTAACAGTCAATGTTTCTGCTTATGAGAGGTTGTATTATTATGACAAAAATGTGTCATCACTGACTTAAGTAATTAGTACATTAAGTGAGTTATGATGAAATGCCCCTTTAAAGGAAGCCCCTCAAGAAGCTGACAGCCATGCACTCACTGTAGTTATTTGTAAAAGCATCTCCACTGAGGCTTATCTCAGAGTGATCTGTCATTTTTTTAAATCTGATTGGGCAATGAAGTCCCATTGCCTCACAACCATGCCCCTGGAAGCCAGACACACTGCAAAAAAAACATTGTACTGTAAATCGGCTGGAAGAGGCCATTTCCAAGTTTGATATTCCTCAATCGAAAACAACAGCTGGCGTCCATGAAAAGGAATCCAATGTTGTTGCAGGTGTTAAGATTCTGGAGGCGTACCTTGGAGGAGCCACACCTTACAGCTGGTTGTCAACCATGTACAAAAGAACCATGACATCAGCAGATGAGTGCGGGTGGTGAAGACCCTTGTAGGGCACTCTAAGAAAACTGAACAGCCACAAAGCTCAAGGCCAAGTAGATACAAATGCACACACCTCAGTATATACTGGTGCAGGACATAAGTACTCAGTGGAAATGTACTTCTCACATGCTAGCCAGATTGCTGGAGCAGACATGGCTTTGACTGCTGTGGCTATCTTGACCCAATGGGGCAAACAACCTCAAGCCTGAACATTGCAGCGTCATTGATGATTTGAATAAAGCACTTGAGCCATATGAATATGCCAGTGTCCGTAAGGGGACAACAAAATGTTACCATCTCTGCACTACTACTTTTTGAGTCAGCACCAAACACATTCCTTATTTTTGCCCTGGATCCCCGATTTAGAAACCTCAAGTTCCTTTCTTTGGAGCAAACATTCAAGGTCTCGATTAAAATGCAATGCTTGCACTTGAAGCTGTAATGAGAGATAATCTGCAGGACCATGTGCAAAACAGAGATGATGCAGCAAAGACCCACACTTCGAGATAAATTACCACCTCCAGAAAAAAGTACCACATCCCTTCTCAACAGCTTAATTAGCTTAGACTTCAGCTAAAGTTTGAATGGAGAAGATGGGGATAGTGAGATCAAATGCACTTTGTTATAGGGGTGAAAGAGGCGAATCTGTTTCATGAAAGGACAACAGACCTTGAACACTCATATGCTCTACAACATGCATGTATTTAAAACTAAGAGACAACATATTGATCGTTAACAGGGATCTTCGTGAGTGTGCCACACCAATTTTTATAGGCGTACAGTACACATAGATTCAATAAATTTAACTTGAATAGCAAGCATATATTATTTTCAGAATTACAACAAAAGCATACACAGAAACTAATATTGTGCTGTGAGGATAAAACACGCGTTTGTGTACTCTTTGACGTTTGCTACAGTTAGTTAGTTAGTTACTTACTTAGTTAGTTAGTTAGTTAGTTAAATGTATTCTACAGGAGAGAGGGAGGGAACTCTACTACTGACCAATTGGTTACCTCTGCATTGCAATTATCCAATACCAGTGGCTGGATAATTCCATCAATCGAAACGACGACACCAATCAGGAAGACACAAAAATTAAGAGAACACGTAATCATCACAGTATAACACCAAGTCAATTAAACTTCAGGAATGTTAATCTGTCCTGTTAGGAAGCATAAGCGATTGTGAATCAACTTCACCTGTTTTGGTGTAAATCAAAGTGACAACAGGACACTGCATTGGACACTGCAGCACTGAAAAACGTGTGTAGGTCATTTGCTGGTACAATTGGATAAGGTACAAAAATGGACTGGCACTAAAGGGTGCACAATTGTCTCTCAAAAAGGTACCCCCCCAGCGACAAGCATTTGTACCCTTTTATGTTCACACCGGTACTTCTATTTTAGAGTGTGCACTACAGTCTAAAGAGTATGGAGGAGATACCAGGAGACGTTACACAAGGAGAGCTGGACAGGGCCGTAGAAGGGCATCAACCCAGCAGCAGGACTGGAATCTGCTCCTTTGTGCGAGGAGGAACAGGGGGAGCACTGCCAGAGCCCTACAAAATGACCTCCAGCGAGCTACTGGTGTACATGTTTCTGACTAAACTGTCAGAAACAGACTCCATGAGGGTGGCATGAGGACCCAGCGTCCTCTAGTGGGACCCGTACTCACAGTCCAGTACCGTGCAGCTTGATTGGCATTCGCCAGAGAACCCTAGAATTGGTAGGTCCGCCATTGGTGCCCCGTTCTCTTCACAGATGAGAGCAGGTTCACACTGGTGGGTCAGTGATGGTCTGGGGAGGCATATCCTTGGGGGGGGGGGGATCACACAGACTTCCACATGCTAGCCAAAATCCTAACGGGACCCTGACTGCTGTTAGGTACCGGGATGAAATCCTCAGACCCATTGTCAGACCTTATGCTGGTGGAGTTGGCCCTGGGTTCCTTCTGGTGCAGGACAATGTCCGGCCTCATGTGGCCAGAATGTGTAGGCAGTTCCTGGATGATGAAGTCATCCAGAAGTCACAATATGAGTTGTTGGAACAGCCTGTGATTTCATTTGTTTACGTAGCTATTCAGTGTGAGTTTGAATCCACCCCTCAATCGGTTGGTGATTTTGGTTTCCATTGACCGTTATGTAATTTTGTTCTCAATGAATTACACACTACAGTAAAGTATTTGATCCTTAATATATTTAGTTCATTGAGACCCGATGTACGATTTTAGTGTTCCCTTCATTTTTTTGAGCAGTGTATTTTAGAGTGCCTTGTAACAGTTGGTAGCTAGTATAAGGGAATTCCTAAGTGGATTGCTTCCGATGGTCTGCAGTGATTCACATCTAATACCATAGGTCACTAGAATGTTGACTGGTTTCTGATAAGTTTTCAGAATATTGTAGACAAATTTAGCCTTTGTAACCTACTAAAAGTTTAACTTGCAATAACAGTGGAGTAAATGTGTTTGTTTCTCCTACATGGTCAGTGATGATAATCCTTTGCCAAATTAGCTTAGTTAAAAAAGACCAATTAGCATGAACTATTTCATTACATGTTAAAATAAACAGCTAGCTACCACATGAATACTCACAGTTAAAAAATCTTATTGCAGTGTGCATGTATACATTGTATAATCAATAAATTATATCCAGATTGTGGACCTCAGTTGTGTAAACTAACACAGTAATGATTCTACCTACGGTTTATGTATAGTATTGAGAATGAAAGTGGTTGCTGTTGCACTTCCATAATTGGTCACCTGGACATGTAAACATTACTGATGGTCTGACCCTGACAACTGGTCTGACCACTGGTCTGCATGCCTGTTTAGCAGGTGACCCTGAAATCGATGTCCATTTGGTATTTGGAATGAAGAACATGAGTGATCACAGCCAATGTGTTTTTCATGGTCGATTTATTACTCATTATTGTACTTAGGATATGTTATCTTTGTGCACCATTACATCCTTGGTAACAAATTTTAATAGGCAACTGGTAAAAAGCATTGAGAATAGGCTATTATTGTGTGGTTGAATAAGATGCTTAATATATTCCATTATACATCTATGTCTTGAATTTTCAAGCATTTCTAAAAAAAAATTATTGAGCTTGGTCAGAAACGAACAGCTCCCAGAGCCAAGAAATATGCACATACCTGGCATTCATGTTAATCTTCATTACTGGATACCTAAATATCCCATGCACTCAAAAGTGAAAAAAAAAGACAACAACCATTGAACTAATACATTTAGCCTTCGTCTGTCAGCCAGAACAATGCAATTCTCCTTTCCTCATAATTAGAAGTATTTTGTGTCTGTCTGTAACACAGGAGAAGCAAGACCTAGGGTTCTAACTTAAACACTAGTACTGTACTGTGATACCTAACCTTAAATCTAAGTCGTAACATATCATACATTAAATCTAATTTGTACGCGTATGTGTTTTTGTAAATTCGTTAGACATGATAGGTGTTCGTAGAATTATCTAACGTGACAATTTTTTGCAAATTCATAACATATTATAATTTCAGCAGCACACTGTAATGTATCCAGGCATAATGTAAAATATCATACAAATTAATCAGATTTATGCACAAAAAGTTACATATTGCCCTGAGACCTAGTTGGACAAAAACAACAAGCTATATGTGTCAACTAAGGCAGAATGTCATGTTGTGTTCCTTATCATTAAAATGGAAAACAGATCCATCACTTGTAACAGATAATAAAAATATCAACATACAGGTGTCAGATGTCAGCACCTACTTCAAAGTATGTGCAATACAGGGGAACAAACAGCACAGTATTGACTAGACAACATTTACAAATGCACAATAACATACTGTACAGTAGAATGGAGGCATGAATATGATCAGTATTTACAGTGTTATGTGATCAAATATGGACAAATGATTAGTGGTGTCTATGGCATGGTAGACAGAGTGCGGGGCTGTAAGCAGCTATGTAAGGTGGATAAGAGACAGTTCCTGTCTGGTGCGCTTGTTGGCGAGGGCCGCGGCTAAGGCGGGGGCAGAAGCTGCTGAGGTGACGGATGGTTGTAGTCTGGATGGTTTGGAGGTGCTTGCCATTGGAAGACTGAAGAGCAGGGCTTGTCCAGGATGAGAAGGGTCTGCGTTGATCTTGAATTCGTGCTTCCTTGTACTGCAGACATGCTGGTCCTGGATTACAGGCGGATGGCACCCTCTGAACCTCTCTGCCATCCACACAACATGCTGCAGTGAGCAGACGAAACCACAAGCCCAGAAACTAGACTGTGATGGAAGAGCCTCTCTATGAAGGCTGTGTAAAACTGGAGCAGGGGTATAAGACCAACCCTCACTGGGATACAGTCCTCTAAGATGAGGGCATATGGTAAACACAGAAGCAATATGCCGTTATTTAACTCAACTGGGGCACAATGTCATTTATGTACTATCCTACGGATACAGACATGCAGGCTGAAATAGGATTTTCTGCCCTTCTTATTGAAATATAGATTATATAGTGTATATAGTGTATACATTTTAAGACAGCCACATGAAATGACCATAGTCAGAATTGAAATATTGACATGCTCAAGTATGCATGTGGGTACGGCTGGTTATTTTAACATGTAATCAAACAGAGCTCACGCTAACATGAATATTTTGTTACTGCAATCTACACTTTTAATGGATTAAAAAGGCTTAACCTGGCTACAGTAATCCCACAATTTATCAAAAATCTGAAACTATTGAAGTAGCCTACATTATTCAGTGTGAACTTTTAAAAAGGCACTGGCTGTTGGGAAGAATTGTTTTGTACTTACAACAAATATTATTAATAATTACCCCTTTAGTATAACACATCTTGCTAATGAAACATTCCAGAACTTGAAACTCGCCATCTTCGTGAATGTCAATTTGATTGATGGAATTATCTTACAAATTGAAATTAGTTATAGCAATGCCAAGACAACAGATTGGTCAATAGTAGGTCAACCATGTCCCTTACATAATTAATTTACAAATGAAATGCATGAAATACAAAAAATAAATCCCACTACTTTTAACCCTGTGTATTTTAGCCTCACAGCAGAATATTTTTAACCATGAATGCTTTTGTTGTAATTCTACTAAGGAAATGGTGCAAAACTCGCTCACCATTGAAAATGTCAATGTTATATCATACCAAAGTTAAAATGTAACATTAGAGTAATCATACAAAGACAGCGTGCTAACATTTATAAGGTTCCTTATAGCTCTGAAAATAAAATATTGTATTATCATTACATACAATTCAAGTAATATTTACTCAAATTAGGTCACAGAATTGCAGTTTTGTAAAAAGCATTCATGCTTTATTGCTTGTAAAATATAGCTTTTCAAGAACAAACCAAAATGTTCAAACTTGCAAAAATAATCTTGCAAGCATGGACCTAAATATACAAGTTTGAAAAATGTGATCACAGATTTTAATATTAGACTTGCGGCCAGAGCCCTCAGTGTACAACCATGGACCTTGATATACAACCACGAAAGTTGAGATACTCTACAGACTTTTGACGTATTAGATAATCCATAATCCTAAACTGTTTTGCTGCTATATGTTTATAATTTATTTATTTTGAAATATTTTTAAAATATTTTTTTTAATGAAAAATGTAATTAATCGTCTCAACGATTGATATAATACTTGTTTACCATCGTAACTATGTTTACTAAGCCTTTTATATATCAAAGGTTTACCTATAATTGGTACTGATTGCATTGAATTCCACCACTGCTTTTATGCCATGAGCCAGGCTATGGATGAAGAGGTTTACCTTTCATTTACTTGCTTGACTAGGACTAAAAATATCACCTCAATTAAGGGGTCTTAGCAGAGTCTATCTTGGAGGATAGCATACAGTCTCTCATATTTGGATGGCACTCGTCATAGCTGAAGAGCTATGGTCGATTCCAGACAGTCAAAGTTATTCACAAAGACCTACAGTTATTTCCCAGCCAAACATGTACAGACCCCAAACAACTTAAATTTGATTTGTACAATCGCATAGCTAGAATAGGACGAAAGACGATAGATTTCAGCGTGCCAGACTTCAGTGTGTAACTGAGAAGCTGTTTGAAGTTAGTTTTTAGGTTCTCTGACATAATTGCATTTGGGAATCATTTTTTGAAATGGTTGGAAACAGTTTAGTATAAATTCATCACTTGTGCTTCCAGGAAACAGAGTGTTTTTGCATGTAGAACTGCCACACACCAAACCATAGAGCTCCTAATAATAATGACGGTTATCACACAGCCTGGGATTGAACTCAGGGAATCCACAATTGGACGTCAAGTCCACTGCTCTTTCAACGAAAATCTCAGATTGGAGCAGCCTTCAAAGGTGTGGAGTTGCCACAATCAAACCCATTCAGCAGCAGTTGATGCGCACCAAAGGCCGAGTCTTAGACGGCTGGATAACCCAGGCCAGCACTTCCAAACCTTTTTCGGTTCCTGTACCATCAAGTCAATTTTGCTCAGCCTGGACGGCCATTGAAGTACCCCCTCAAGTTCATTTCACCAGTATGCCCTTGGTCTCATAAGTCTTCTCAAATAACCCCCGTGGACAGGAAAAGGACCCCTGGGGGTCCAAGAAACCCTGGTTGAGAACCCCTGACCTAGGCGACACTGGTTACCATTTCCAACAAACTTAAAAGTTCCTTGCAAACTCATTGCTGAAGACTAGTTTTAATATGTAGTAGTATGAAATCTGTTTACTGTGGAAATGTAAACATAACCCATTCTAAAGCATCCTGTAACGCACAGAGCTCATTGTCAAATGGCTCATATTCATTACTACTCGTTACTAACTTACATTGAAATAGTGCAATAAATCGGCCGATTCTGCCAACGCATATTATAATTCATTATAAGCTACTTTTCATTTGCTCAGCTGTAGTTCAGTTATTAGCTATAACATGAAGTGCTCAATCAAGGTCAGGTCAAGGCTATACTGCAAAAATGAGTCCCTCTGAGCAATTTGGCTAATGACCAGAGCCCATTAAAATGTTCTATGGTTTCCTCCTGCCTTCGGCCCACTTTGGAAAAATGTGCTGCTATTTAATGACTGGACAAAAAGTTCTGGGATCTTTTCTTGGTTATCTCTCGTAATGTGTGATTATGGAAAATTATGAAAAAGTGGAAAGTGAAGCTTAATAATTTCTGGCCCCTCTGGGTCAGTTCCAGAGAGGTCCCCATCCAAAAGATGAACAGGGAACTGTACCTCACCAACATCCCCCCGGCCCACAGCACTTGATAATATTGATTACATGGCAATTGTGTCTGACTTGACTTAACCTCACTGACAAGCCCTCTCGAAGCCAGCAAAACCCAGGTCTCCAGCTTCAGCCCGGAGCCGCCTGGGCAGATCTGCGGATTATCACGGCAATCAATGAGAGATTTATACTGCTCAACCCAGCTCGCCTTGGAAAAGCCATCGCTCATTAGCGGAGTGATCAGACAGTGATTAGGGGACATTTTGGCTGGGTCACGGAGGAAGGGATAGAGAGAGCAGGGATGAAGGGAGGACCAGTGCTCTTCTGATTAGCGTATTGCCATCCCTTTAATCGTTTCATCTCTTTAGTCACTCCTGGGAGATGCCGGGTTTATAAGGGCTGTTGCCTGACTCAGCAGTCCAGACTACAATAATGACAGCAGTGGAAACAGTTGTCTTTTTCTACCACTGACTCACTCCCTTGTTAAGTAAAAATACAGGACTGTGAAATATGGTCATTTCATGTGGGTGTCTTAAAATGTATACACTATATACACTATATAATCTACTTTACGTGAAGACGCTATGGATAAGTGTCTGCTACAGGACTAAAATGTGAAATGTTAATAAATTATGTAATGACATCTGAACAGAACTGTAGGGGCAATAGTCCACACATAAAATAGAAATAACGAAGGTCTGTGTCTTTTTTTTATAGTGCTGTGCTACAACTATGCACATTGCGTACTCTGGGCTAGAACAACAAATATTATATGTTTGTTCAATCATGTAATTTGTAATTGCACATTAGAGAGCAAATTATGTAAGACGAGAAGCTTCACGGCACAGTGCAGCTCCATGTATGATGTAAAAACCTAAACGTTGAGGTAAAAATCTTGAATCAACTTGGAGTGGTTTTAGGCAGGGGTAGTATCTGCAGTAGTAGCAGAGTATTTGAAGTTGTAACATCCGGTCATGGCCTGTGCCGTGCCGATCGTTATATTTCTAGGTTCGATGTCTTTCTGTTGTAGTTTCTTGGTTTCTATGTTCAGTTTGGTTCCCCTTGGTTAACTGGTTTCACCTGTCTCGTTTAGTCTGGTCACCTGCTCCTCGTTAACCCCTTGTTTAGTCCCAATTTAAGTTCCTCCTGCCCCTGTGTTTCTTGTTGGTCATTGCTTCTGTCGCTGTTACCTGCTCCTTGTTCATTGTATAGTTGCCGTTTTGAGCCTTTTGTTTCCACCAAGTCTGTTTATTAAAAGACCCTTTGTTTAAGCAACCTCTGCGTCTGTGTCCTGCACCCTGGTGATCGTGACAGATGTGAGTGTAGCCTACTTTAAGTACTGGGGGAGGGGGGATGGCTTCGCAGAGTGGCCTGATCCCGCGAGCTTACATTTAAACACTACACAGACATCAGTCTGGTCATGATGAGTAGGCTTAAGATTGGAGCCGTCTACCATTTAACCAGGCCAATCAGTGCATTTTTATGAATTATGGGTGTACAAGTACTAACCCAAATTGATGTTTTAGGAATGTTCAGCAATGTTAAACCTAATGCTATAAGTCTTTCTTTAACTTAATAACTTAAATATATGTTCTTGGTAGTTGCTAAGATGCCTTTTAATGTGCAAGTGGTTGTGACAGCAACAATTGTTTTCAGACATGTTAATCAGCTACAACCACTGATCTGCTTGTTTGATTGCTGTTGCTTGATATACAGTACTGTTTGTTGTTGTGAATTATGGCACTCTGGTATCACGTTGTGTGCGTTGTTGGTTTGATTAGTTGAAGAACAATCCAATCATATTCAAATTAACTTTTGCCAATGCCCACTGGAAACGCCCCTGACAACACAGTTTGAATCCCAGCCTGACCAGACTGGTATCTGTGTAGTGTTTTAATGCAAGCTTGTCAGGCGGCTGTGCAAGGCAATAGGGGGGACCCTATAGATGAAATGTGACTGTCTTGCTTCTAGGAATAACATAACTCTGATGAGTAATAATTCTACCTCTCTGGGTACAAAGGTCGTGATCAGAACCCAGGATATTTTTTATGCACCAAAAATGCGATTGTGTGTGTGTACTGTGTAAGCTACGGATGCTAGTTAGACAATGGCCAGTATTGGATAAGGAGGAAATAAAACACACTCAAAGGTAGACCTTTTAATAATCATAAATAAAAAGTGGGAAAGGCAGCCACATGGAAATGTTTTGATTTACTTTTGACTACTAAAACACCAACTGGCCATACAAACTGGCCACAGCAAGGGAACCGTCAGCCAGGATGCAGTGGACTTCTTGCAACAAGAGCAGGTACTGGTCAGCAAAGCATGACTCATTTCTCTATTTTCCAAAATACTAACTGTCAAATACAGGATCCCAACAGCTGACACTATTTTATTTTACAGCTCCTGACAGAAAAATATACTAGTCCTGTTACTGAACTTTTATTGTTGCCCTGGTTCAGTCAGCGACATCTGGATTATTAAGCTCTTATTGTTGCCCAGGTTCACAGGGTGGAATGTAGACATAGGGGAGTTAGCCTACTACAACAGGTAGGCCTAAAACAGGCGTTTTATGAAACAACTGCTTAGATCAAGGCTTTTCCAAACCTTTTGAATATCCATGTTTGGAAATAAGAGTTACGGGACGCCTTGCCCAGATAATTATTCCACCCATGATAATAACTCTGGTTTACATTATGTAGCACCGGTTCTCTGAAGGAGATGAGGGAGATGTCTCACTAAGGGACACGCCCTCTTCCGAGTCTTTGGTTAAAGCCATATCCAATCATGCCTAATAGGCCAATCAGATCTTTGTGGGTGTTCTGATTCAAGAGGAGCAATCTGGTGAGTAAACAAAAACTTTGGGACACTTGCAAAATACCTCAATTGCCAATAACGCGTTTGCTGAGAAGCCCGTTGTGGTACATGGTAATGCACCTGATCCATCCTACTCACATCCAGTGTCGTGGACAACTTGTACTATGTAAGTGACAGGCAATAGAACCTCTGATACAAAGATGCCCCTGAACATTGCCCATGACATAGCAATCCCTCTAGTGAATGCTCACAGACAACCTTGGGGAGACTGCAATCCCTTTAAACTGTATACCTAGATGAGAGCCTCCAATAACCAGTGGGAAAGGCGCTTATTGGATAAAGCCTGGCCCCAAACAGTGTTGGCCAAGCAAAAAAACTGTTTGTCACACCCATGGAATGGCCTAGTACTGTCCATGTATATTTAACTTATTACATGTATTATTTGTGCAGTCTTCTTACCAAAAGTGACTTATGCAGATAACAAATGAATTGATAAGAATGCACTCACTAAGCTGTGTGGTTGTTTCACCTAGCATTCTTAAAATATATGCTCTTTAAGTCGCTCTGGATAAGAGCGTCTGCTAAATGACTCAAATGTAAGATGCAGCTACTCTGGAGAAAGGACCAGCGGAGTGTTGGATAGAAAGAGGTCAGATGCTTGACTACTATGTCATGGGAATGAAAGACAGGAACGTGGCTTTAGGTCATATCGTAACCCCAGACTAGTCGCCGGCAAACTGAGTACATGAAGATGAAGTTCACTAACACGTTTGGTCATGGCCAGAGCAAGCAACACTGTAAGATCCACCATTTTCAGAGGTTCAACTTGATCGCCAGTAAACATATCCAGAACCAAGGTCAAATCCCATGATGGGTCAAGTAGCTTAAAGACGGGACAGAAACCGGGTGAGGGATGGACCGATCACTCTCACTCTGTCAAGAGAACGGAGCATAGCGCAAGGTAAGTAATGGCATGATTTATCATAAAGCCAAGACCAAGCAAGTGCAAAAACAGCTGGCTGTGTGCTTAGGTGAGCCTGAGTGTCCAGGGAGATCAATCCAGTACCGTGGGGAGAGCTAGGGAGGCTTGGTCCAAGGTCACGTATGCCCCCTCCCAGCCAAAAGCCTCAGTGGTGCACTCGAGGCTCCAGGTAAAGAGTAAAGCGAGGTGACTGAATGCTGCTAGCTTCTTCCTGTAAATGGTACCACCGTTTGCCACACATCCAGCATTGCCCTGCAGACGGAGGGAACTGCATTTACAGAGCGCCCCGTCTGAGATGCAGATCTCATGTAGACTTTCTCACACTGAGACATGTGGGGCAGTCATTGGGATGAGAGATATTGGGGGCAGAGGAAGCGGAGCCCTCAAACCGCTAGGGTCAAGGTGCTCAGCCAGCAAAGGTTTCATGGAGGAGGGCTGGAAGTGTTGTAAAACTGGTGCTGTCGAGCTAGAAAGGGTCCCTGAAAATTGTGCACAATGTCATGTATTTGCTAATTTGGGCCCTACACTTTCTGACATTCAAACTTGGAATTTATGGCTAACTGAGGTATGATTGGGACTTATAGATTATGCACATATAAAAACATAACACATCCAGCTCAACATCGGTGGTTTCAACATACTATGTCAAAAGCAAAAGTCACAAATAGTTTAGTAAAAGAGCCATGTAAGACATGAGAAGCTAAATAACAAGACACAGACTGACCCATTACAGTCTGCCATTGCGCTCCTGAAGTTCCTGTTTATCTGACACAAAAACCCACACCCACAAACAACAATGCATTTTCAAATGCTGTATATATATATATACACACAACACCTTGAACTCATTGTTGTGTTCCTCAAAACATTCCTCAACCATTTTTCTCCACGCTTTTTTCTTCCAATCATTCGGGTACAGGTTGATCTTAGTTTCATCTGTCCAAAGAATGCTGTTCCAGAACTGGGCTGGCTTTTTTAGATGTTTTTGCTTTATGGCAGGGTGCATTATCCTGCTGAAAGAGGCCAATGCCATCAGGGAATACATTGCCATGAAAGGGTGCACATGGTCTGCAACAATGCTTAGGTAGGTGATACGTGTCAAAGTAACATCCACATGAATGGCAGGACCCAAACTTTCCCAGAAGAACATCGCCCAAAGCATCACTGCCTCTGCCGGCTTGCCTCTTTCCCATAGTGCATCCTGGTGCCATGTGTTCTCCAGGTAAGCGAAGCACACGCACCCGGCCATCCACGTGATGTAAAAGGAAACGTGATTCATCAGACCAGGCCACCTTCTTCCATTGCTCCGTGGTCCAGTTCTGATGATCACGTGCCCATTGTAGGCACATTCGGCGCCCTGACTGGTCTGCGGCCACGCAGACCCATACGCGACAAAATGCGATGCACTGTGTGTTCTGACACCTTTCCATTAACTTTTTCAGCAATTTGAGCTACAGTAGCTCATCTGTTGGATCGGACCACATGGGCCAGCCTTCGCGCCCCACGTGCAATCTCAGAGCCTTGGCCACCCATGACCCTGTCGCCGGTACACCGCTTTTCCTTCCTTGGACCACTTGTGATAGGTATTGACCACTGCAGACCGGGAACACCCCACAAAGCACTGACCCAGTCGTCTAGCCATCACAATTTGGCCCTTGTCAAAGTCGCTCAGATCCTTACGCTTGCCCATTTTTCCTGCTTCTAACACATCAACTTTGAGGACAAAATGTTCACTTGCTGCCTAATATATCCCACCCACTGACAGGTGCCATGATAATGAGATAATCAGTGTTATTCACTTCACCTGTCAGTGGTCATATTGTTATGGCTGATCGGTGTATACAGGTGCTGGTCATAAAATTAGAATATCATCAAAAAGTTGATTTATTTCAGTAATTCCATTCAAAAAGTGAAACTTGTATATTATATTCATTCATTACACACAGACTGATATATTTCAAATGTTTATTTCTTTTAAGTGTGATGATTATAACTGACAACTAATGAAAATCCCAAATTCAGTATCTCAGAAAA
>JACXGI010006970.1:0-39374 GCA_016801175.1 Esox masquinongy
GTTTGGAGTGGAGGTAGGATGGGGGGAGGCGTGGATGTGTGAGGTCTGTGTGACTAACGTTGATATGTTGCTGTGTTACGGGCTTCACAGCTACTGTCCTTCCTAGGGTGCAGATACGCACACACTCCTCCTGCCGTTTTGAATACAGAGGGAGCACCTCTCCTTATTACCATGCAGTCCTTTTTCTCTGGCTGGCAGCTCACACTTTGCTGATGCTTGGAAACTTCCTTAGAGCAATCCCTGTCCCTGATTTGGGCTTGGCGTGTTTGTGTGTATCCTTCTGGGGACCGGACAATGACCCTTGAGCTGAAAGGACTTGCCTTCTTTGGGATTTAGAAATTCTGGACCATGATGTTTCCTAAGCGGGTAAATTCACTGTTAATCTATGGGACAGTCTTACCTTTTCTCCTCACAACTTCAGCTAGAATGTAATATTTTCAGCAGAAACTCCATGACGTTGTTATTAAGAGCTGGGTGATTTTAGGAAAGATATTATATTGTTTATATTATACTGATAATTTGCCTCAGTTGATGCAATAACAAAATACGATTAGGAAAAATATCTATACATTTCTAACTTTAACGTGCATGTGCGTCGCCTTATTTCGGATGTTATGACCCTTCTAACTTTTACTGTAGCTATCTATTGTCATAATAACAGTCAACTAACAAATTCAATTTGAAACCTCACGGTTCTGTAGAATCTGCCACTTACTGTATCTTAATGAACAGTAAAAGCCTGCCGGAAGGGGTCTGAATGGCCACTGTTGATCTTTTTGGTTGTTGTCCCAGCAGTATAATTAAATTACTGTAATTGATCCACAATAACGCTACCATAGTTACATGTTAATGTACAGTAATACATAAGATGTAACATACTGTTAATGGAAGGGTAGAGTATGCTACTTTATCTCTAATCTTATGTTGGAGAAAATGTGTAGGGTTACCTGATGAACACTTGGGATGAACCTGATGATTGACTTTTTAACCATGATAAAGAGGATCTTTGATATAGGTTGAAACCTTCTGAATCTGAAGGGGCCAGTCTGTTAAAACTAGTGGAGAAACGTTTTAGGCTACATCATTGCATCTATAAACATAAGATGTTTGTGTATGTACAGTGTTTCCCTCAGCAATACTAATTTGTAAAGATTTAAAACCATTGGAAAAAAGTTGGGTTGGCTTTGTTTCTCTGTTTCTTGAATTAGCCCCATGCCATTTGTGTAAATTAGCCTTTTTGGATAGCGCTACTTTTAACTGTTGCTTACGCAAGGAATAAGAAATGCATACTTTGGGAGCAATTTAAACAGAACAGTTTGAAAACGTTAGGGAAAGTATGAGACCAATGGTGAGGACATAATCACCTGACAAGCCTGAATCCAAACATTAGCTTTCAAAAGGCAATGTGAAATGTGACGGTCATTTTAGTGCATAGAAAGGAGTCATGATCGCATTCAGGTGTGTGTTCTGTTGTTTACTTTTATTCACAACAGACATAATTCTGTTCAGTTCAACCCAGGGAACGATGCCATTCTGGTCTGGACTTCCTGGTCTGGAGCACCGTGATAATAACCAGAAAGGCATCGTATGTGACTTGGAAGCAAACGTTGGGCAATCAGCGGGAAGGCTCCTTCTTGTACCCTGTTCTCAAGTTCAGACCAGCTGTCAGTGACACCCACACAGTGCTGTGAATGTCATGTAGATTACCTTACTGTACCGGTTTTGCTTTCTAATGTTGCTGCTTATCAGTCCCCAGATGTACCTTGATCAACCCATTTGGGTAGAAGTGTGGGGTGTGTGGAGTGTTGTTCTGGTGTTTTAGTGCCTCCGGTCTTCAGCTTGTGGTGGTGCACACTGTATAAGGCTTCTGTATTAAGTACAGATATGTGGTGAGGACATTTAAGCCATGAGCAGGTCAATTTAAAAGAATTACACCTTTGGTGTGCACAAGACACCCAGATACAACTAGGCTGTGTCTAATGTAAGTAGAGTGTTGTTACTCCTCATTATATTTGTTATACCATTTGAGGAAGGTAATAACACAGAAATACTCTTAATGCAAATGACCGGTATTTAATGACGGGTTGTGCATTTTTACAATTGTTATTATATCCTAGCCTTTAAATCCGTGGACCGTGGTCGTTTCTTCACTGGTTTTAAATGTTTGGGGACGATGGTGTGGCCCATGGGTTGTTGCATGGAGCATGGGATGAGTCACATTGGGATGAGTCGCTAACATCTACGTTGTCGTTTGGTATACTTGTTCTCTGAACTTACTAATGCACCCCTGTTTAATGTTTCAAATCGGCCTAAGTGTTTTTCTACAATGTGAGTTTTTGATATCGTTATTGCAGACATCGGGTAAAAAAAACCGCCAACGTATTTATAGGAATCAAGTCATGTGAATGCAGACGTGTTCTAATGATCAAAATTAGATTTTTGTACATTTTGGTATGTAGATTGACCAAACCACTATGCTGTGTAGTAGTCTAGAGCCAGTCTACCTGCTGTCTGTGTCTGAACGTCTTATCTTCTGTTACCGTGAATCATTGGTTTATAATGCTATTATTCTTTCATATGAGATGTTGTTTCAATATTTGTTCTGTTATGTCGATGGACTGAGGCTCAGGTGTGTCTGTGCAGCTGGTGACGGACCTGCGCCGGCATCAAAGACATTTACCAGGCGGAGAGGGACAACCCACACCGGGTCATTCCCGGAGACGCATCTTTTAATGAACTCTTGCAAAATGCTCAGCCACACTGTGCCCTAATGGAGACGAGCCGGGCTGCTACTGACATGTTTCTTCCTGTCCCCGTTCCAGAGCCTTCTGCGCTGTGAGGGGGTGAACAACCAGAGCTACGTCTGTGAGTCCGGGCACTGCTGTGGGGAGTCCCAGTGTTGCAGCTACTACTATGAGCTTTGGTGTAAGGCGTCTTCATCAGCATCACATTGACACACCGTTTATGTGGTCTGCTCCACTGCTCCATTGTTTGGCTGATACTGTAGGCCTACTGATCCACCGAGGTCTTTAAAGCAAGCTCGGTCAACTTCCTCCTGTCCGTATGTATTTGGACGGTGACAGGTTTTGTCATTTTGGCTCCACTCCAGCATGTTGGATTTGATTTGTAGCAATGTCTAGGAGGTTAAAGTGCAGTCTGCTGTAATTTGAGCTTATTTAGATGTGGAACCGTGAACCCATGCAGGAATTAAAGCTTATTTTATACTTAGTCCCCCATTTTAATTGACCAAATGTAATTGGACAAAGTAACATTATCTTAAATAAATTGATCATAGTGATTTTTTGCAAATCTTTTGCATTTGATGACTGCCTGAAATCGGCGACGCAGACATCACCAGACACTGGGTATCTTCCCTGGTGATGCTCTGCAAGGCCTGTACTGCAGCCATCTTCAGTTCTTGTTTTGTTTTTGGGGAATCTTTGCCTTCAGTCTCGTTTTCGACAAGTGAAACACATGCTCAATTGGAGTTAGATGAGATTGACTTGGCCTTTCAAGAACAATTCCAATTTCGAATTTTTGGCCCATTGTCCTGCTGTACCGTCCAGTGGGTTTTGGGATTGGATCCAAGCAGACAAGATGTTTCTGCGCCCTTCAGAATTCATCCCACTGTTGCCGTCAGCATTCACATCATCAATGAAGTCAAGTGAGGCAGTTCCAGTGACAGCCAAAACCACTACCCCTCCAACTTATGTCATAATTGGTACGTCAGTTCCTTTTTTCTGTCCACCCTTTTTTCTTGCAATCACTCTGGTACATTTTTCTCATCTCTCCACAATACCTTTTTCCAGAACTCTGCTGGCACTTACTATGTTTTTATGCCATCCTGTTTTTGGGGTTGCCTTGTGTTTTTGCACCTTGCAGTCCAGTCTCAGTAGTTTGGCCGATGATGTCTTCTGCCAATGGTTGTGGCTGACGTCCACACCTACCTCCTGGAGAATGTTCCGGATCTGTCAGTTTTTTCTGTATTTTTTATTACTATTCCCATTCTTTGGTCATTCACTGTAGAAGTCTTCTTCAGTCTACCAAGTAATTTTCCATTGCTGAGATTCTTCTTTTGGCATGCCTTATGTTTTGGCCATGTCTGTGATTGACCTCTTCTGATTCATCTACATCATGATGGCCAGCTTGACTTGTTGACACTTCTTTGGTCCTCGTGTTGTCAGATACAAGCAGCCGACTCCAAAGGTTAAACCTAGAATCAGGACTAGACATAAGCAGCTCTCTTGTGCATGCACTGATATTGCAAACAAACACCCATGCCTAATATGAGACAGCTGTGAATCTTATTTTCCAAATAATTTTTGTACCCTTAAATAGTTCAGCCAGTATAACATGCTCTTTTTTCAAACTGGTTTACCCTATATGGATGAAACATAGCTTCGGATTGAAGCTGACAGTGTGTACTTTAACCCCATCGTCATTGTATCATTTCAAATCCAAGATGCTGGAGTAAAGAGCCAAAATAGCAAACATTGTGACACAGTCGAAATACTTAAGGACACCAGTGTACGTTCCTCAGAGGAGTCTGTCTGTTTCGTGCCTGTATCAGTGGACCTATTCATTGTGGAGGCCAGATTCTTGGCCAGGGGTTCCTAAAATGGGGAGGTCCTAACTCACAAGACTGTTTTGAACAGCCACTCTCAAGTGTGATACTGAATGAAAAATCTAAAATGTAACACATTTTTAATAGGAGATATGACTTTAATAAGACAACTATGAAAAAATACTGTCTGTGCTTGTTCAAAAACAGAATGTTGCGCATCTTAACCAGATGTTAGCATTGAGGTGCGTATCTAAACTAGTGACCACAAAGCATAGTAGGACAAAAACACATTAGACCTTGTTTTATAAATGCAAATAAAACTGCAGTCTACTACGGACATATCTTTGGCAGAACAATAATAGACTTTGAGTTAATGGATCCTTTTCTTGCTATGTCTGTGGAGAATTATACTGCCTTCAATATTCAGAAAACATGAAAGATATTCTACAGAGTCTCTTAAGATTTTTGTGAGGCAGAAATGAAGCCTACCTGTTGGTGACAAGCACTGCTTGTCAAAGTAAAAGTGTGTTGCGAAATGCTGTTTCCATCTGATCTTTAAAATCTCACTTATGATTCTACTAATTCTGGACCATGATATCCCTAAATAATAATATCTGCATGACATTAACTTTCCTCAGAAAATGCAGCACCCAAACATTCCTGTGTTATAAAAATGCAAACCTATTTTTGCAAACCAATAATAGGTTAAATTGGAGCTGAGATTGTTTTATTTAAGCAGTGTGTCCGTTAAATGAAAAGTACTCATTTTAAAATGTCGACCAATTGATTTACCCCTCTCCCCCTATTTCTCTCTCAATCTCTCTCCCCCCTTTTCACTTTTGCTCTCTCTGTCCCATCCACGTTCATGCTGCATTTCTCGAAAACACAGTCCAGTCAGTCCTGACATTCTGTTGAAGCTTGTTTACCGTCTTTAGGCGGCTTGCCTCGTTCCAGGAGCTCTGCATGCTTGTGTGTAATTGTTCCTGTGATGAAGGAACAACGTCATGAACGGTGAACTCCGTTGGGCATGTAGAATTCCACATGACGCTGAGGTATACGACTGGTACCAGATGTTCCAGGAGGGTTACATTCTTGCTAATGGAACACTGTTTAGAACAAACCTTGATGGTAGTTGCACACTATGACTCAGTCTGGTTTTGTAGTGCATTGGAGCAATGGTTCCCAATCAGGGGTTCTTGGTCCTCTGGTGGTACTAGGTCTATCCACACGGGGTACTTGAGAAGACCCATGAGACTAGGCTTAATGGTAAAATATACATGACGGGGTGCTTCAGGGGTGCTCGGTGCAAGTCAAAATTCAGTAGGTGGTAGTTATCGACAAATGTTGGGAACCACTTCCCCCTCCCCCAAAGGGAGATGGGTTTCACTGTGTTTCCCAGTCTCTCCACTGTGTGTCACTGTCTGTCTCCTGGCAGGGTTCTGGCTGGTGTGGGCCATCATCCTCATCCTCAGCTGCTGCTGTGTGTGTCACCATCGGCGCACCAAACACCGGCTCCAGCAGCAGCAGCGCCAGCACGAGATCAACCTCATCGCCTACCGGGAGGCACACAGCTACGCCTCGGTGCCATTCTACTTCAGTAAGAGTCCCACTGCTCACTCTGGAATGTGTTGACACGAACAGGCCGGGTACCGTGTTAAACCGACACCCGCCGAGCGGGACAGGGCGCCGGGCTTCTAGTTTGCTTTATCTACACTGCATTTTAGCACCGCGTTTTTCCCTTTCAGTCAGGCCGTCAGTTGTAACAGCGGCGTCTTAAGACTTGAAAGCATTCTATCTGAGTGTGCGGGAGGATGCAGTCCAAGGCTGGTTCTCTCTGTCCCTCCGACTGCATCTCAACTGGCCGATGCCGAAGCGTACTCTGATATGGGGCCTTGAAATTATTTTTGTGCTTGTTTTTGTTAGCTGAATGGACATTCCAATTGCCACACAGAGGCTCAGTTCCCAGCAGCTCTACCTCAACTAATCTACTACTTTGTTTGAACTGAGGGTTGCACTTTTATTTTGTGGGATGATGCAGCCCTGTTTACAGGGCCCAGATGGCCTGAAGCCTCGCCCACGCCAGGCCTTGGTTCCAGGCCAACGTTGCAACACCTTGGCTCATGCCTTGAGCTGTAATGACCTGTTGCTGTTGACTTTGGGGCGTTTTCTCTCCACTCCATTGCAACTCGTCTCCCTCTGGCTTGACTGGTGAGGTCACGGCAAGGCCAGTAGGTCACGTGTCATTTTCTGTCGGTTGCTGTTTGTTTTTTCAGTTCTCAGAATCGGTCACCCCGTGAACGTATCCGGTCTTTTGGTTGCACGGTGAGATGGACACCTGGGGATGTCGCTCACCTCAGTGCTGAGCAGTTCTTCATGTTTCCCTCATCAATTCCCTCATCAAAAAAAGGAGAATTATTTTAATTTTTTATTTTTTACCATTGCTTTCTTCTTTCCTTCCAGGGTTTCTTCCAAATTACCTCCTGCCTGACTATGAAGAGGTGGTGAACCGGCCTCCCACTCCCCCACCTCCCTACAGTGTCTCGCACACAGGCACTTCCGCTGTGGCCAGCCCCCTGACCTCTGACCCACAGGATGGGATGGGACACTGCCTGACCATTCAGACCACTCCCATCGCGGCGGTGTCTGACGCTCTCCCCCCCAGGCCGAGCTTGGAAGAGCCCCAGCACATTGGGACTCCCAACATTGGCTTCAACCGACACAAGGCTGCCTATAAGCAGGAGGAACCCCTGGACGGAGGACCAGGGTTAGGGCCGCAGGAGGCCCTCACCGAGGGGCCCGTGAGCCCAGAGAAGAACTGCAAGGAGCCTCTGTTGCTCAGGGACCTGGGGCCAGACGCTGAGAACGCCGCCCAGGAGGACAAAGACGGGGGGGCCCTCGGGCGTCGCCGGCGCTTCACGGGGGACTCCGGCATCGAGGTGTGTGCGTGTGGCCGTGGCGGCAGTACAGGCAGCGGAAGGGAGATGGAGAGCCTGCTAGGAGAGGAGGACGAGGACGACGAAGGGGACTTCTGTGACGGGTGCGCTCACCGGTCCGCGGAGGTAATGGAGGAAGAGCCGGCCCCGGCCTTGGAGGGCCCTGGTGGGAGGGCGGGTTGCATGCCGGAAACAGGGTCCCCCTCCCTGCCACCGCCCGCCATGGCACAACCGCTCCACCCTGCTGTGTGTCTGCTCACCATCAACGAGCAGGGGGGGCCCCCTCAACCTAGCGCAGAGCCACAGGGCTGAGACACGCCTGGCTAAAGCTAGGCTAAAGCACACCTTCACCAAGGAGGGAGAGAAAAAGAGCTCCAGGAGTGTGAGTCAAGACAGACTTTAGTGTGTGTGTGTGTGTGTGTGTGTGTGTGTGTGTGTGTGTGTGAGCATGTGTGGTATGAGTTTTTGTGTGTGTGTGTGTGACAATTAGGAAGTATTTCCAAGAGTCTCGACTAAACAGCCTGATGTTGTTAAAGCCCCTTAGCCATACTTTCAGTCACGGTGGCCTTTCTGTCTGTTAGCAGACAGGGGAGACTAGCCCCTATTCACTAGACTGGCTGCCTACAGACTGCTAAGTGCATCCAGCTCTTAATGGAGCCTGGCAATACCTTTCTATGCCCTTACCAAGAGGGCCCGGTCTCCAGAGATGTACATCATGTTAGGACCGGAAACTCACAGTCTGTAGTAGTAAGCAGTCGATGACTCTATGTTTGTTTTGGCGAATGCAGATAGAGTACACACTGGTGCAGCTCTCCACAGTTACTTCCTGTCCTGTTAACCAACCTCAAGTAGCACAGAAACATTGTCAGGCAGTGCCGTGTGAATCGTCGTGGCGACGACGCATGCTTGTGCAATTTGACACTGTACAGGAAAGAAAGGCTGATTCAGATGACTGCCTGTGAATGCTGCCATCGTTTTACACCCAAGTGCTTTTTTTAATGGGAACCATATAGCCTTGTGGTTTTTATTCTCCCACTCTTCTCACAGGGAAATAAGTGCATTATCAAGTTTTGTGTCACACAGATTTTTTTACTTTGCACATGTGTTTAACTAGTAATAGAAGTGTAGAAACTATATAAAGAATGTATGTAACAAGCCCACAAAGTTCTTTATCAGTTTAACAAGCCCAAAAACATTCTTGCGGAGTCAAATAACGGTATTGGTTCTTTAAGAAATGTTGCTCCATTTATTAAGTGATTGTATTGTGCGTCTCCAAAACGTGTTTGTTATGGCACACAACGACTGTGCGTCTGTAAGATGTAGAGGGCCGTTGCGGAAAGCGGTGTACAAGACAAAGTTTAGATACGAGAATCAAGCTATTAGTGTCGTTAAAAGTGAATTCTAGACATTTTTGTTGTCTAACTTCAGTTCTACCAACCTGCAAGTGCAGAAATGAATTCGATGTATGTTTTTACATTAATGTAGTTTGTGCACTTTCAATTCACCATTTTCAGACTACATGCCACAGTCTAGGATTTACGACTCGGCAGTGGCTTTCGATCAGCCCCCCACGCGGACAAAGGATCCCAAAGCTTCTGCCTGTGTTTGTTTACATCTACTTTACTAACGTTGTTGTGGTCTTACTCTCTGGTGACTTGTCACTCTCAAACCTTGAATGTTCATTTTTTATTCATTTTTAATAATAATTCTTACCCAGGAAACATCCATGTAGCGTTGGCATGCTAACCTTGTTTGGTCATTTTCTCTCCATTTTCCTGAGGATATGGATTTGGGAATCTCCTTGGGTTATGCAGTGTTTTTGAGTATCCTACGGCGTGGTTCTGAATGATGTACAGTGAGCAAATTTAAGAGCAGCTGTTAAAGTATAGCATAGGCGTGACCTGTTTTTTGCCTAGTGAGGTGCACTGTTGAGTGTTGGCTACAAAGAGAAATGGGGTGGTTTTTTTTGCCTTAGGCTACTGTAAACGTGATACTACGTTATTTTTGTTGGTTATACAATGTGAACTATATTATTGTGATTTTTCAGACATCGAACAAGCATCAATATGTTTTTTTTTTTCCAAACCCTATTCGCCAGAGTAGGGTTTTATCAAACTTTCATATCTAAGGCCCCTGGATATGTTAAGCCAAGCAAACCCCTATTAATAATAAAAAAATATATTGTTTTCGGCCTGTATGTTAGATGTACATGTATAGGTCTATATAATATTACTTAGGCCTATAAACAGGTAAATAACTGGCTTCAGGGTTCATTAACCAATCAAATTCAAGCACTTTCAAGGACCTCATTGTAATATTCAAAAACCTTTATTTGATATATTGTTGGTTTAATATAGAAACTTCCCTCAAACAATGGGAATAAAATCAGGGAATCTTGAAAATCTGGAAGAACCCTCTCTGCCAGAGAAGTTTTTTTACTGCTGAAAACAAAATGTTGTATTACTTAATTATTATTTAGGGAAATTATTTAGGGAAAATTAAACATTTTGCATTTTGTGAATTTAAAAACAGTGGCTATCAATATTACTAATATTTTGTCTTTACAACTGGAAAAGTGTTTAAAGCCCCCAGAAATGTGTGCAGATTTGGTTAACAGATTTGTCTAAAATCCTAAATAATTTGCATATTTTCTCTTATGAACAAATATTTATCAGTTTTTTGCAACATACTCAAACTATTGACGAATTTGCTGTGCAAGACCTAAGGGATAGTAGTTGCCTAATAAATTAATGTTTTTACTTTCTTCTGCATCTAGAAAAACATGCCAAAATGCTAATAAAACCAACCCTTGTGTGTTATGTACTGCTGTACAACAAACAATAAATTTGGAGATTTTAATAATCTGATGTTAAAATTTAATGAGGGCCTTTAAATAATTTTTGGACAATAAATGTACAATAGAGTGACTTTTATAGTGGCTGACGGAGGTGATGTTACTCCAGTTAATTGCATCTCATGAAGGAATCAAAAGCACTAAAGGATGTGTGTATATATTATCTGTTTATATATTTTTTATGTTATAATTTTATGTAGAATTTATTTTGGTCCCGATTTTCAAGAATCCAAAAAAGTGTAAATTACCACTTTAAGAATAAAGGGGAGACCGAAAATTTGATTGTATCACCAACGCATGTTTTACAGGTGCTGTGTAGGCAATTGATAAAAAAAAAAATCTGCATGTCATTTAGCGGAAATATAGCCTAAAGATGTTTTTTTCTGTTTTAAACTGCTTCAGGGGCACCAGTTAAACTGGTTTTCTGCCCATGGAGACATTCTTTGGCACAAGGTTTTCCATCTTGAGTTTGGACAAGGAAAGATATGGGTTTCCTGGAAAATTGCAAGAAATTGTCGGGCATTTCAGTATTCCTATTTAAACTGGAAGGGCTATTTAAAATCATAATACCAGTGGGAAAAAAAAAAGATTTGCCCTGATTACATCCACAAAACAATATTGTTCATGTTTAAAGCCACTGTAGACCTATGAAGCACAGTTGGTCTACCTGCTAAATGTTATGCGGTTATATGCTATTACTGTAGTAAAAATCTTTTGTTTCGTTTTAGCCTACATTAAACAAAATGTCAGACACTCTGTCATTTTCTCTTTCCTTGCACCTGGTTATCAAGGGAATAATCATTACTTCATAATAACCAGTTAATTGCGGTGACTTTGTTATAGGGGAGATCTGATTCTGCACTAAGTAGCTAGTAAGTAAGCAATTTAATTTATATTATAGAAGCCATAGAAGCCTACGCTACGTTTTTCTGTTGCATTCCCTTCTCTGCACTTAGTGTTTCCCCGATTATTTACTTAGCAGCAAAATACACATATTGTTGTATGCTTGCAGGTTTAGTGTTTCGCCTTGTGGCGGTTATTTTAGTGATGCTCTGCCACAGCAAACGATGCCGCCAATATGTAGGCGTACTGGTGACCAAACTGTTTTTTTATGTTTGTCTTCTACAATGAATGCAGTTTGTAACATCTACTCAGTTGGCGTGCCTAAGATCCTGGAATGCTGATTCCAGGTGCAGTTTTTATTCCCAAGGTCTTGAACTACAGCAGTCACCCAAACAATTCTTTCTTCTAGTGTTGAGGACAGGCAGGCTGTGTTTTGGTTATGTTTTGGTTTTACAAAGTTGTGTCAATCGATAACATTCAACGAGATCTTTGAACAATCTAATGCAATGAGTCATTCAAAAAGCACATAATGTCAACTCCCTACAGCAGAGCAGAGAAGGATATATTAGGGAAGCCCAATTTAAACACTGTACATCAGGTAAAGGGGAATAATGTCGATTATTAAAAATGTGTCAAGTTTGATGAATTTCAAACTCATTGCTGGACTGACTAATGCTTTGCTCTCGCTCCAGCTCCCCCTCCCCCGCATGGCACATTTAATCTCAGCTGTACTGTGGAGTGGAATTGCAACACCCCCTAGCAGGTTTAAGTTTACATTGCGAAACAGCCGCCAAAAACTTTTATATTTACCAAACTCTGCTTCAGGGCAGCCAGACTCCATTAACAGAACAGAATGTTATCAAATCATAAAACAAAATGAATGTTTTCTATGCCCTTATGGGATGGCAATTGAACAATTAACCATTCCTTTATGGAAGTCCAGTTTGAAGAAATACACAATGGCTGCTATGCAGATTTATATATGACTGTCATCTCCGGTTTTGTAAAACATTTTATAATAATTGTTAGGTTTAGGTCAATGCTACGTTATCTTCAACCTGCTGCTTTGCAGTCTAGCTTGACTTGCTAGAAAGTTAAAGAAACAATTGCTAGAAAACAGCAACTAAATAAAACGTTTTGTTCTCACCTGAATCGAGTGATAACAGACATAGATGTCATGTCTTGGCAGTGATGTCAGAAAAGATTGTGATTATGAACCTGCGTTAAAATGGAATGTAGGAGGTGAAAGGGCATCTTAATCAGTTGCTCTTTCCGGAAGACTGAAATATTTGGTGGTAATGCCCGGCGCCGTAAGCATTTCTAGCTTGGCCGTACATGCCCTGAGTGAAAGCTAATATTTGCTGTTATTCCCCTTTAACGGTTTTATTTCACGTCACACGCTGTTCATGGAAATATTTCATGTTTGTAATTAAAATTTTCTTCCACCCCAAAAGAACTGCAATAGGTTTGTGAGGAAGCCTTGAAGGATACGTTTGCAGCACTGTTAAACCGTAGTACAGGCCGAATGGTTGAGCACAGGAATGGTTCTCAAGAATCGTCATTTTGATTGTGCTATATACCTGGGAAAATACTTAAATTACTGCAAATATTGGGTTGAAATTAGTTACATCCACCTACAATGCACAGACATTTGTGTCATCATCCCCTTTATATACTCAATACATATCAGCTACTGTCTTGCGAAAGACTTTCACAGTTTCATTGTTATTATAATGAGTGAGATAATGTGGTGCTTATTGCAGCATATTACAGCATAAATGTCACTGGACGAATTCGATATATTCTGTTTAAGCCTGGGTATATTGAGGATATCAGTGGGCTTGTTTTTTTTTAATCCACACTTCCAGGCTCGTAATCAGGCACCGTAGGAGTGCTGATCAACAAAACGTTTTGACTTTTTATTTTCTAGATTGTAACAAATAGGATTACATTGGCAGGCGGATCTGATTCTAGATCAGTAATCCCACACTGAGACAGTTTATCAATATGTGCCTAAACACAAGTGATTTTGATGTGTATTCATTTTCTATTAAAAAAGATACAACATTCTGTATTTGTGGTACTATAAGGGTAAATTATTTTATCCAAACAATGCCTTCTGTTAACTCATCTAATGAAATTGTAAAGCTTTTGAACCACTTATTAGTCAATGGTGAATTCTAATATTCTTTAATGCAATTGTAAACCGACTAGATACTTAAAAATCTGTCAATAGCAGTCAACAATCATTAGTGTTTTAGTAATTCAGCTTTTTTGTAATAGCTTAAATAACTTCATTTTGTTTTGTTGAGTAAATAATTGCTACTCTCAATACATTGAATCTTTCTCAGTTGAAGAAGTGTGAAGGAGAATATACAGGTAACACAATGTACACTAAACAGACCTGTTGAATGACCAGACTGTTGTCTTGTGAATGTGGGCATCATGCCAAAGATATTGTTCCGTTTCCACATGGGGATGTAAGGTGGTTCTGCACATTTTCTCTTTGTGTTCATTGGTCATTTAATCATAACAGCCAAATTGACAGATGTTCAATAAACATGCTTTTACAAAGTGTATTCTTTGTTTGACTTTTCCACACATGCTGACAGGTGGAAAGCGGCAATTTCGTCTTGTAGATGAGGTAAGGTGACTTAGATAAGACAAGAGGGGGCTAATACTGTTTCGTTGGTACCAGTTCACCCGGATCACACAAGCTTGGGGGGGGTTACAGGCAAGGTCAAAGCGGGATGAGTGCAAAGGCCTATTCACATGATTTGCGTAATAACATTGCTCCATCGAAATACATCACTTTCAATGAGGTCATGTATTGGTTTCGGCGCCACTGACATACCATAATGTCAGTGGCCTATAACGGGTGTGAAATGGCCAGTCTTAAACTAGTTGTGTCCTTTGCTATGGCTTTAGTGCAAAGTTTGGGGAGGTCAGCGCAAAACGGTCTGATTGGAAATAAGCTGGTAGAGACTTATTCGAATTGACTCGTGATTGCAGGTGTAGCCGATGGTGCCTCTAGCAAATATGAACTAAAAGGGGCGAATACTCATGCAATCATTTTCTGTTTTGTATTTGCAATTAATTTAGAACAGTATGTAGATTTTATTTTCCCTGACATGGACTTCTCTGAGTTGATAAGTGGGAAAAACTCCTAATTGAATACATTTAGATTTCATCACGTAAACCAAATTGAATAACAAGGGGGTTAACACTTTTGAGAGCCACTATTCTGTATGTAACTAATATACCATGCCTACCTGCTGTTTTTAGGTGCAATGTGAGATGCAGTGCCTGAATACAGCCATAGCCTGGTATATTGACCATATACCAGGGGTATTCTACCGGAACTATTCAACCGGCCCAAAGTCCCTGGGGATCTGCCTAGCTACTGAATGGGGGTCCTTGGGAAGACCTCCAAAAGTATGAATTTAAGTTGTGTATATATTTTTTTAAATAACGTATCATTGGACATTATTTGTGTTTATTTGGTTTGGGTTAACCTTGAAAATGGAAAAACTCAACAAATAACGATTATGGGTATATAGCGAGAGATTTTTACTGAAATAACTACTGAATGGTGTAGGGGGAGAGAACATGGATTTGTTTTTCAGAACTTAAAATATTACTTCAAATAAACAAGGGACGGATTATATTCCCCAAAACAAATATTGTTTCGGGGAATATAATATTTAATATATTTTAAACAATTTCTATGCTAAATTTGACTCGAAGTGACTGACTGCTATTATTAATAGTAAACTTTTTTATAAATGGTAACATGGAGTTAATTTAGTTATTAAAAAACAGCCTTAGCCTGGTATACTGACCACATACCAGGGGTTTTCTTCCGGGAAGTATTCAACCACAGGTCCGATTTGTTTTTTAATGTTTTTTTAAATGGTGCCATGTATATGGAACCATTTTTTATCTTTTATTTTGAAATATAAATTATTTGACCGATAGGGGGCGGTACAGACTGAACCAGGAAGTAAACGTTTTGATACGACCGTGTGTAAAATATACTCTGATTTCAATGCTGAAGGCATTGTTAAACCGCAATTTAGAACACGATGACTGAACTCAAGAAACAACACGGGTAAAGTCCTAACGCAATTACTTGTCATCAATCGAGGCAACATTGTTTGAGAAACTGTTTCCCACGACTCGTTACAGCACAAATTATTACTTCAAATGTAATTTAGGAAACGTTCAAAGGCATTGTCGGTATTTAATGAGGGGGGACACGATCCCTCCCCACTAACCCATGAGGTTAATCACTCTACTCCAGTAAACTGTTGGCCAGTGGAGTTCAATTTCATTAAAATAAAAGTATACTTATCAGAGAGAGAAAATGCAAAACATTTGCAAGACAGACAGATCGAATAGGAAGTGCTGTCGGAAATCAGTCCTTGCGGAAAGAAACAAGCTTCAGAAAATACAGTGGCAGTGAATGTTATCATGACTACTAAATGTACTAAAATAAGCTATTTCTAATATTAGTGAAGGGTTTATTATTGTCCGTTTATTGCACTAGGTCAGGTGCATATGAACCAGCCTCTCACACATGCCCTGTTGAATGTCTAAAAAAAAACTTTATTTACAATGACAAAGAACGTAGTGTATTTATAATACAGTTATTGTGTGTCCATGGTACAACTCCATCTCTGATATTAAGTTAGGCTTACTTGTAGGGAAGGTAACATTATATCATATTTTTTGTTGATCAATCAACATTTTTTTTTAATGAAATCTATTTGAGTGACACTTTGTAACAAAAATTCCAAGGAGGGTGCGTAGTTATTCTATGGACTGTAGCTTGTGGTCTGAAGAATGCTGTCAGGGAAGACAGTGCTGCTTGTCAGGAATCCTTTGTGGTTTCAATGCCCCCACAGCTAGTCAATGTACCAGCTTGGTCAACCAGCCTTAGTTGGTCCATTACGATGATCGGCTTCACCAGCCGTTTTTTTTTTTTTTTACCTCAAACTTCCTTTGTACTGTTTCAAAAACAACGTATTAGAATTGTGGTATATTGTGACATTTGTGTTTTTATTAATAAAGGCTAAAATTAATATGCATTTCTTTCTAATGTACAGTAAATACAATGGTAAAAGATCAACCATTGTGTAACTGCTGTCAGGGAACTGAACATCAATAATGAACACATTGCCTGCCTTGCCAGAAAATGCTGAGTGCTAAGGTTTTTTATGATTATACTTTAGGACTCAACACGGATAAGAAGTACATGATGTGCTCCTAAATGCAGGAGCACACAAATATATCTAATATATATAAGAGCAAAATGAAAGTATGAGTATTTTAATGATAACAAATAATTAAAGGTTCATTTGACACTTTGTAAAGACCTATTTTTCCAGTATGTATATCTAATATAGAAGACCTATATTCTGTATATATATATATATATATATATATATATATATATATATATATATATATGTATATGTAGCTAAATGACGTCTCACATTTTTGTAGTGAATGCGGGAAAGGCTGCATCGTTGACACAACAGTTCATGTGGATGTCAAGGTAATATTTTTCAAAGTGTAAATGTATATAGCTTCATTGTAAAAACATTACGTTTTTGTTAAAAAAAAGAGAAAGTCCTGTCCAAATGAAGGTAAAAATAATGTTTCTTTTATTAAAATAGTAATATTAATTTTCACATCTGCTTATTTAATTTTTCTAACATTAGCTAATTAGCTTTCTTGGCTAGCCAGTCATTGAACTTTCTCCGACTGTACTGGACTACTGGACATCATGTAAAAGGATCAGGCAGAGACAGACCAGAACCAATTATAAATTTATAGAGATCTAGCTTAATATTTGATCAAGCAGAACAGCCTCCTTATGGTTGCAATACATTTTCCTCCAGTTTTGGTCTAGCTAGCTAGCAACTAGCCAGACAATGTTTCCTTCTATACTTAGAAAACAACTGTCATGGATGAATTAGGAACTGAATCCAGAACATTACTGTGGAGAGAAACCCAACAAAAAAAGACTTAAACGAGTATTAAAATTAACAAAATATTATTGAAGTGTTGAAATTGATATAAAGATTTTTCGTATATATTTGTGTTCAATATTGTAAGGCATTTCATGCTTTATTGGAAAGGAAGGCTGTGAAAGATAGAGGAGAGTTTCTTGCTAAAAGAGTAAACGGGCATGCTACAGCAGTATACCTGCTGTGATTTCTGATAAGCAGCTGACCCGTATTTCACTTAGCCCAGGTCTCCTGTTTTGGTATTTCTATTTTCAAATTGATAATGGAATGAGATACAGTAAAGTATGAAAATTGTGAGCATCATGGTCTCAGTTTCAGTTTTCAGTTTTTTTAAATGCCAAGTCACTCTTGTGACCTTTCCCTCAGAATTACTATGGGAGGACCCTGAAGAAGACTTCAGACCTAAAGAGCAAAGCCTGCGTGACCACATCCCAGCCTATCCCGGCCTTCATCCGCCAGGCTCTGACGAAGGTCCACCCTGAAGTCACAGCCAGGTTGGTTCCCAATCAAGTTATGGTTTCATCTAAAACCGCGCCTCGGTTAGCATGTGTCGGCATGTATTCCCTATATTGACTCAGGAACCTTTTGTTATTTGCGATCTGGATTCCTACATATGTCATGTGTGTGTTTTTCATTCTGAAATGTGAGTCGTTCACTGCCGAACCGTCCTTGATTCGCTCGTTTGTCCCCCAGATATTATGGCTGCGGGACGGTTGTGCCAGAGTGTCTGGAGGGCTACAGGCTGCTGGACCTGGGCTGTGGCAGTGGAAGGGACTGCTACATGCTCAGCCAACTGGTAGGGGAGGAGGGACATGTCACTGGCATCGACATGACTGAGGAACAGGTAAACAACAGTGTGCTGGGGTGACCATCTAATAACGTAATGTTGTTTAGCGCAGGCATTCTCAAACCTCTCCTCAGCTAGCGGCAGCCATTCCATGTTTTCGAACTTATCCAGGGCCAGCACACCCCAATCTAATTATCACTACCTTGATTAGGTGAATCGGATCAGCTAGTTCAGGGCTAAAACAAAAACTTTACACGTCTGCTCTTCCCAGGGGAGTGGTTTGAGAACTGCTGATTTAGTAGAAATCGCTGAATCTGTCACTTGGTTATGGTGCTTGGTTGTGTATGTGAAAACCGAATAGTATTTTCTGTTCCATTTTAGTTCAGTTTGGTTGTAATGTTTGATGTTGTATTTCGCTCCTGGATACTTGTTTTTCTTTCTTCATAGCTTGCGGTGGCCAGAAAGTACTTAGACCACCACATGCAAGAGTTTGGATACAAGAAGCCCAACGTCAGCTTTGTTCAAGGCTACATTGAGGCCCTGACAGAAGCTGGACTGAAGGAAAGCTCCTTTGATATTATCACGTGTGTGGTCATTGTTTACGTTTGTGTTTACCCTTGAAAGACAGCATTTCATCGTATGTTAGTGATTACTGAATGTCACTGTACGTTATTTTCACCTTTGATTTACAGATCCAACTGTGTTGTGAATTTGTCCCCTGACAAGAGACGTGTATTGAGTGAGGCTTACTGTGTGCTAAAGGTATGATGTGTCCTGCATTGTGTCATGTGGAACTCAGGAAATTACATAACAATTCACCTTTAAGACTTGTAACAGATGCTGTCATATATGTCAGTGAAAAGTAATTGCAAAGGGTCCTCACATGGTTATCTTCTTCATATTATACTATGCAAGCACACTGAATATACTTGCATTTCTTTCTCTGGATATCAGGATGGGGGAGAGTTGTACTTTAGTGATGTCTATTGCAGCAGTAGGCTCTCAGATGAGATCAAGAATAACAAAGTTCTATGGGGTACGTAAGTAGGATAACCAGGAAACTGCTTTATGTTAGTTATAGCTACATTTCCAAACTGCAATACCATCCACAGCTAATAAGCTAGGTAGTTGTTATTGTCTCACTAGGTGAATGTTTAGGTGGTGCACTTTGGTGGGAGGACCTAGTGCAATTGGCTCAGGAGGTAGGATTCACTCCCCCGCGATTGGTCACTGCCAATATTGTCACCGTGGACAACATGGAACTGGAGACCATCATAGGTGAGATGTGTTGATGGACAGAATAGTTTTAGAATGGACACTCACATTGCCCTATCACCTCTAACCATATCAGTTAACATGACATTGTTATACCACGCTGTGTTTATAAAATGCATACTTGGAATTTTTTTTTTTACTTCATTGAAACATGGCCAGGTCATTATTTCTTTTGGAATTGCAGGAGATTACAAGTTTGTCTCTGCCACCTACCGTCTCTTCAAGATTCCACAAATTTCAAACAAAGGCTGTATGGTCATTTACAACGGAAACATTACTGGTTTTGAGGAGTGTTTGGATTTTGATGCTTGGTACACATTCAAGGTTTGTACAACATACAGTTCTGTGTTTTTCTGCCAAATGACAGTTAGCTTTGCTCTTTTAAAATATGTGTATGTTTGTGTTGTACAGGGAAGTAAAGAAAATACATTTCCAATGTAACAGTTTTCCAATAAATATTTATTGAATCATGTTGATACTCTGTCTGTGCCTAAGTAGGTTTACACAGGGGTATGTCATAGTGTGTCAAGTGTGAGTGTGTGTGTGTGTCCCAGGTAGATGAGATAGTCGACGTGGATGAAGAGGTTGCTAGCATCTTGACCCATTCCAGGTTTGCAGATGAGTTCACTTTCCAACCACCAGGGACACATGCTGAATGTAATGTACAGAAATTCAAGGTGGGTACTACTTCCAACACCATTGCAGCTAATGTGCCAAAACCCTCGTGTGTACTAGATGTGGCTGGAGTGTGTACTAAATTCACGACACACTGAGGCTGTGTGTATAAAGTTTGTGAAACCCACGCTGACACCCTCCCACTGTGAATCCCAAATTGACCTCTAGACCCCTCTAGGGTCAATTCGGAATTCAGCTCTGCCATCTAACACACACACACACACACACACACACACACATATATGCCAAGGTCAAGCAGATGTGCTGCAGTCACAACTAGACTGTGTTGGAGTCCTGGTGGGAACCTTAACCAGGATGGAATGCATGTCCTCCCCTCAGCCAATGGAATGTCTCGAATGTCTTCTTATCATGCTCTCTCATGGTCTCTGAACAAACACATGCTCATGCACACAAAGGAAGACTATTTTTAGTTTGTTTATATTTCCAGTATATTTACAGTTTGATTTTTTTATTCATCATCCCCGCAGTTTCTTCAGTATGTGGTGGTTCAGTTTAGTCTTAGTCCTAAGGAGGTTGACTGTCTGTGGGGTTCAGTTCTGTCTTGGTCCTAAGGAGGTTGACTGTCTGTGGGGTTCAGTTTAGTCTTGGTCCTAAGGAGGTTGACTCTCTATGGGGTTCAGTTCAGTCTTGGTCCTAAGGAGGTGGACTGTCCGTTGGTCTTCAGTTTAGTCTTGGTCCTAAAGGGGCTGAGGCAGATTGAGATCTCATCCAGGTTTTTTTGGCATGCCAAGTTTTACAATGCTTTATAACAGTCCTGACTTTTGTTTACTTTAACATTATCTCAACCTTTGGACTGTCTGTTGCAAGTGAACTTAACTCAAGACCTTTCAATCATGAGGCATCCAGATCAGGTCATGATGAACTGTTTGGAAAGTACATACAAGCTACAGCTACCGACAATGGTGATAAGATAAACTGATAACAGACAAAACAATATTGCATAGTCACAAATTCCAATTCAGGGTTGTTGTCTGCATTTGCATAAAAAGAGTTTAGATGGACATTTATATATTTTTAAGTGACCCAAATGTGACATTTTTCAATTATGAAAGGTTAAGACACCATGAAGTTTAGTTGACAAATGTTTACACAGAATATTGGCATGAATGTAAAATATGTTTTATCCCCTGAAACCTTACCAAAGTCTTAGTTTTAGGTAAATTCTGCTGTATTCCTGAATCGAATAGATACTAACCTTGCCAGGTTTACTACATAACACATTACCGTGAATTTGTGTAAATATGACCCTACAGCTCCTTTCAGTGATATCCAGGGAAACCCTGTCCCCTCGCGCTGTGTCATTCCAGGTGGGTACGGTGAATCCCTTTGAACTGGTGCTGCAGCTGGGTTCCGCAAGCGCATCTTTCGGCACAAGGGGGTGCTGTGGCGCACAGCCGCAATCATCCTGCAGCAAGTGATGGGAGACCGCGACCCAAGACTGCAAAACAGGACATGAATGAACGTCCTATGTATGAAGATGATTGCAATTCATTGGAAATTAATTGCATGGATTTTTTTGCACTGGCTTAATTTTTGCCTTTGTTTTAATTGTACATTTGGGTAATATCGACACAATCCAAAAGCGTAAAATCGGTCTGTGTGGCCGGCCTCCGCATAAATTGTATTAACACCTGACGTGTTTACATTGGCCTCAAAGGTACTGGCACAACAGGTGGGCCTATTAACATGTCTTACACTACTACGTGTGCCCACTGGAGAAGACATGATAGTTACCCCGATGCAACGCACTACTGCTACCTACACATAGATTTTGAAATGATGGCTCACATTGTGAGTCATGTGTAAACTTGCAAGTTTTATTTGAAATAGTACTTTGCGGATAAGTGGGTATGTAATAAAGTATTTGGTTTTAAAACTGTATAGGGCCTAATAGAACTAATTGTTTTCACATGTACCGCATTTAAATAAAAATGTCCTCATGCTCGTTATTGGCGTGATTATCTCTGTATTAGTTAGGAATACTCATTGATATTAAGCTACTTACGGTGCACATCCTCGTCATCATAATTTTTGAACCGGCTTCTTAGGTCTGGTTCGTCAACTACCGTTAGAACGCTCTTAAATGGCATATATTCCATTCATTCAGTCCACTGAAACCGCTCTCCCTCCGCATCCTCGTCCTACTCCACTCAGTGGAGACACCGGGCATAAAGTTACCCACCCCACAAACAAACAAAAATAGACATACATACATACATTACATTATCAAATTATATCCACTCGTGAATTATTTGATTTAATTATTTATTGGTTGTCTCTGAAATCCATCTGAAGAAGTCACGAGGAAAGTCCTGTCTTAAGCTTTTTTGCCTGAGGTGCGCTTGTTTTGGGTTTTCATTCGCTGGAGCGGCAGCGAACACCCCGCCCCCGTCCAGTTGCCGCACTGGATTGGGTGCTGCCGTCTCCTGTCTCGGGGACATCAGCAGAGGCACGAGTTCGCTCATAGCCTGCGCTCTGGAGTAATCAGTCTCGGACGCGTAGTGGAACCAAGCTCTTGGGTCCCCGATGCTGCACATGTCACGGCGACCCTCGGCGGAGATGAAGGCGTACTCCGATTGGCTCTGATTTTTAAAAGCCCTTTTCATTCAGGAGGTTGCCCATTATCAACATGGCAGAACCGTCGGCCCCAGTACCCACTGCAAAAATGGCGTCACTTAGCCGGGTTCAAGCTCTGACGATGATTTTCTTAACTGTCAGCGGTTGTTTGGTCACCCCGACAAGTGGCAAAGAAGGAGGGGTAGACTCGGACACGGTTATCATCGGGCTCCGGTTGGAAGACACGGACGACATTTCATTTATGGATAGGGGTTACCTGCGGGTGAGTGAACGGTCCCGTGTGAAATTGAGGGTCTACGGGCAAAACATAAACAACGAGACCTGGTCCAAAATTGCATTCACTGAACACGAGCGGATCCGACCAGTCGGGGACACTGACAGCTCGTTGGTGGACAGCGGAAGCCAGGAGGATACGTCCGCGCATCCCTGCGGTATAAGGACCTCGGATATAATCATTTTGCCCAACATCATTTTAAGTCGCAGAACGTCTGGAGTAGTTGAAATTGAGGTCAAACCCCTACGAAAAACGGAGAGGAGTAAATCGTATTACCTGTGCATCGCCACCTCGACACCCGCACACCACGCCGCTGGCCTGCACGACCCTTGGACTGAGAACACCTGGATTTACCACGATGGAGATGACACTAAAGTGATAGTGGTAGAGGAGAAGAAGTTCCTACTACCGTTCTGGCTCCAAGTCATCTTCATCTCCATGTTGCTCTGTCTCTCGGGCATGTTTAGCGGTTTGAATTTGGGACTGATGGCACTGGACCCAATGGAGCTACAAATAGTCCAGAATTGTGGCACCGAGAAGGAAAAGAATTATGCCAAAAAGATAGAGCCTGTTAGGAGTCAAGGGAATTACCTGCTTTGCTCACTTCTCCTAGGCAACGTACTCGTGAATACAACTCTCACTATCTTGTTGGATGATATTGCAGGTTCTGGGCTTATTGCAGTGGTGATGTCAACTATTGGAATTGTCATATTTGGAGAGATTGTCCCTCAAGCTATATGCTCAAGGCATGGCCTTGCCGTCGGTGCCAACACCATTTTCCTCACCAAGTTTTTCATGCTGCTCACCTTTCCGGCGTCATACCCAGTGAGCAAACTATTAGATTACCTTTTGGGCCAGGAGATAGGCACCGTGTACAACCGCGAGAAGCTCTTGGAGATGCTCCGAGTCACGGATCCGTACAATGATCTGGTCAAAGAGGAGCTGAACATCATTCAGGGTGCCCTGGAGCTCAGGACTAAGACCGTAGAGGACGTGATGACCCCGCTAAGAGATTGTTTTATGATTCCAGGTGATGCCATCCTCGACTTCAACACCATGTCCGAAATTATGGAGAGTGGCTACACGCGCATCCCGGTGTTCGAGGGCGAGAGGTCCAACATTGTGGATCTATTGTTCGTTAAGGACCTGGCATTTGTTGATCCAGATGACAGCACACCGTTGAAAACCATCACTAAGTTTTACAGCCATCCTCTGCATTTTGTGTTCAATGACACCAAGTTGGATGCCATGCTGGAAGAGTTCAAGAAAGGTGAGCCATGTTCCTAATTCTGACAATCATATGAATAAAACTATTTTATTTCTACATCTGTTGGCCCAGGCACGCTGTTAATGAAATTAGCATGTCAGTTCAAGCAAACTATTATCTTAAGTTTCCGTCATTTGAATTTGGTATAGTAGCCTAACTATTCATTTAGAGCAAATGAATAAATAGAGTTGAATTAACCCACATACTTATATAATAGCCTAGGAGTGTTGCTATGCATTAGTAAACAGTCTATTCACATCTACACTGTTTACTTTTGTTTAGCTCTTCAAATGAATAAACGGTTTGTCCTATCTGATTTATAAGAATTGTTTTGTCTTATCTAATTGTGCATGTATTTGGTATTAGCTTCTGAAAATACTGACCATTTGCTTGCTAGACTTGATTTTAAAGAGACATTACGGAATTCCTATGTATTTGTGAACCTTCTGTTTTTGTCTAGATGTGTCAATTTGTAGTCCATACATGCATCATTTTTTTTTTACATATACTTACTGTCTTACATCAGTTAGTCACAGAATCCCTGGTTTGCAAGCAATTTAAGTGTTTAGCTGCATGGCTTACATTTTCCCCAGGTGGGCCAGGTGTCTACTGCAATTCAAGTGACAGCCTATAAGCTTCAGCCCATCCATTTAACTGACAGCTAGCATGATGCACAGACAGCACAGACCGAGAGCAATGACTAGTGCACTTACCTGCACATATCTGAACTAGTATGCTGTTTTCTAGAACCTTTTTGTTGCTCTCAAGCACTACTTAGTAAACAGCTGGTATAAAACACTGGAAATCTGCTGGAAAATCTCTTTAATTACTAATGACAAATACATGTCATTTAGGCATGGAGTTACCGTAGGCTAACCAGTGATAGGTCATCCTCAATTGTCTTGCTTCTTTGAACAATTCAACAAAATCTCAGTGTTTTTTTTAATAAAATATGGAGTTGCGAAGGAAAAATGGTGTGACATGCTGACGTCACACTGATGTCACGCAAAGACATACACACATTTTGGATGGACCATGGCCATAGCCATTTGCTTCCATTCAACAAATCCTCTATTTGTGTAGTTATTATACCAAGTACAAAAAAAACTTTTTTGGTTTATCATTTCCTTACAAGTTAGTTGTGATTATTGAGTGAACATCTGGTGAGATTATTGGTTGTAAACTTTGCAAAAAAACTTAAACTGTATGCAGCAGCTTTTCGCTAGAATGCTTGTGCTCATAATGTACTGTAAGCTTAGCAAAAGCAAGCCAAAGAAACATTTTACTGGTTGAAATATTGAAACAGTGGTTGTGTTGGGGATATTCATAATAGAGTTGAAGTCAAATATGAACTAACATGTTGTTTAATATGAACTCATAAACACCATGTGGACGTAAAGGAAGGCTTATTTTCTGTCAGTATCCCTGTTTTCTGGAAACAACTTGTGTGCATCGCCCTCATGCGTCAATGTTTGCAAAACCCCAAATGGGTCTATGGCATCCTAAAGTTGCAGAGTGCTTCCACATACAAAGCCTAGTTAGAGATGGGAGGGTGTACTTTTTGTCACCTCTTGGATCATTTCCTGCAAAGAGGGGGGAATAGGAAGTGGGGAATGTTCATGTTATCTTTCACCATCACTTCCATCCTGCATTAGTGTTCACACATTTGTTTCTTTTTCTTTCTCTCTCTCTTTCTTAAACTCTCTTTCTCTTTATTTTTCTTTCTTTATCTCTTTTCTCCCTTACACCTCTTCCTCTCTCTCCCCCTGTCTCTTTCTACTCGATTCTCACTTTTCGTCCCTCCACTCTGTTTCTTTGTGATTACTGAATTGCCTTAGAACATTCATTAGGTCCTTCATTCATGGGAATGTTTCAACCACGTCGTGCTAAGGTTATCAGGTGGGGGCATCTCAATTGAGAACCTGCTTAATGCCCCTCCCCTCCCTCTTCCCTCTTACCTCTTTCCCTCCAGTTGTGTGCTTTGCCTTTGAGTGATGGGGGCGATAACCCCTTTTGTCCAGCCCACTGGAATGTAGTCGTGTGGATAATGAATAACAGCTCCTTCCTAACACCCTCAAGCCCCCTGAGTGTGTGTGTGTGCTGCATGTATGAGTGTCGTATGTGTGTGTCGTGTGTGTGTTTCAAGGATTGTGTGTGTGTGGTAAACAAAGTGTGTGCTGTGTGTGTGAGAGAAACCAAGAAAATTGTGTGTGTGTAGTGTGCGTGCATTGCGCGTTCAACAATACATTTCCCTCAAATTTACAAAGGTGGTTTGAGGAGTTAGCAAGCTAACTTTGGTTGAATCTGACTTTGAACTCAGTGTTTAAATGACACTATGTCATAAACCTGTGTTGTGATAATTTTTTCACCAGCACTCAATGCGCATATTTCAGAGAAATGTTACAAAGTTGATACTCATTCTTTATTTGAGTGCTTGTTTTTGTATATTTTATATTATAAATTAATGAGCAGTAATCACAGATAAATTTATGAATGAATGATTGAAAAGCTTTGGTATTAGAAAAAAACATTTACAACCATGCATGAAGGTACATTTATCAATTTGGACACAGTAAGCAGATTAATTGATGACAAAACATTGTTCTATCTCTGATTAATTTATTCTGATTTGGCCACCTGCACATGAACTGACACTTTGGTCTTCATGTTGTCATACACCAGCATGACTCGAAATGCAAATGCTAAGCATAAAATCAAGACTAACCACTGACAGATTTTTTGTGCATGTACTAACGATGCAAACAAACAGCAAATGCTTAAAAAGAAACAGCTGTGAAGCCAATTGTACAAATTCTTTTGGAAAGCTAAAACAGAGGCATTTCGTACCAAACCTTCTTTATATTTGCAATGGTTCTTCTTATATGGATGAAAATACCCTCTAATTAAAGCCCACAGTCTGCACTTGAAAATGTAACTGAAATGATATAATGATGGTTGGGTTAAAGTACAGACAGTCAGGTTTAGTTTGAGGATATTTTCCTACATTTTGGATGAACCATTTACAGATAGCTCAAGCCTAAGGGAAACCACAGCTTTTATATGGCGATGGAAACTCTGCTTTGTGGGTGACAGTTGTCAATGTGTTCAAGGGATTGCTGGTTTAAGCCCTTGGGGTGGTCAAAGCAAAAAAGTTACATTGGTGCAGTGACCTGGATCACTCACTTGGGCTCTGCCCAGCTGGTGGGGTTGTTGCGGAGAAGGAGTTGGTCAAATGGGGTTGATTGTAACAGGTGTGAAATGCCTAGTCACTTAGCAGTTGGTGCTGATGGCATTTTACTCGGTTACGTCACTTGCTATAAAACCCTTAAGTAGTTGCTGTATTTCTGGGTCGATGGATGTTTTCTGGGTGACAGTCATCATTGTCTTCAGAGAATCGCTGGTTTGAGCGACACTCGGGGCAGTTGCAACAGAACTGTTACTTCAACAGGCAAACTACACTGCACTGCAAGGTGCCAAAACACTAATTAGCCCCCAAAAGGTTTTGGTGATTGCAAGAGAAGTGTGGAGAAAATAGCAACTAGCATACCAACTTGTCTGTGAAATCTCGTAAATAGGGTTATGGTTTTGGCATGTATGGCTACCAGTGATGATGTAACTCCTGACGGATACATTAGGATGAATTTTGAAGTGTCCTGGTATCTTCACCAGGGAAGCTACCCACTGTTGGATGATGTCTTTTCGTCGCAGACTTCATGCAGTCATCGAATGCAAAGGTCTCGCAACAAAGTACTATATATGATGACTTAAGACAGTTAATTTTCCATATACTTTTGGTCATCTAAAATGGGGGGACTAATAAAAATTGCTGTGATTCATACAAAGTTTGTGGTTTATGGTTGTAAATATTAGATGCAGTACAGTATCACTATTTTCCCCCCACAAATGCCAGAGTTTTAATGTTTTGGCTTGAACTCAGATCAATAATTTTTGGGGAAAATTAACATCAGTATGACACAGTAGTTACTCAAAATACTTGAAATTTTTAGAAATTCTTATCCTTGATGATCCGTCCCATCCTCTCTATGATGAGCCTGAAACCCCAAAGAGCAAGCAACAAGAGAGTTGATGCACCGTGGTTAGGAAAAACGTCCTAGTAGGGTGGAAACTTAGGACGAAACCTTGAGAGGGACCAGACTCTTAGGGGTGGCCAATCCTCTTCTGGCTGTGCCGGGTGAAGATTATGACCTTTTGGGCCACGTCAATATTTTTGCATGATCAGAAGACAAGCAGGTCAATACATGCATTTGGGCTGTGTCCAGAGCCTTTAAACAGAATCCAAGTCAGCTGCATAACCAGGTCAGCAAGGACAGGGACACTCAGGTGGGGGGTGGGGGTTGGCAGCAGGAATCGTCCGGCAGCAACTTGATCTGAAACACAACCAGGGGGAATCGGACAGGGACAGCTTACGAGTCATTAGGGCCAGGTAGTCCTGAGGCGTGGTCATAGGGCTCATGTCCTCCCAAGGTTAAGCAGGACACCAGGAAAGTTCCAGAGAGCAAAAGGATGCCTCATGAAGCGTTTCAGACTGACCCCCTGTCCGTCAGTCTGAAACAGGTGGGTCTAGAGAGACCGTGGCCCCATCCGGAGATAGCCACGGACAGAGACAACCAGGCAGGAAGTAATTCCACCCACTTGCCAAGCATCAGACCAAAGGGACACCAACCAAACCGCAAACACCCTGAAAAAGGGCAGAGTATAGCCCACAGAGTTCACTCCCATTGCACAAGGACGGCAAGGGGGAACAAGAGTAAACCAGGGACTCCGACCCCTCCTGCATTGCGATTGCAGAAGAGTTGCTAAAACATTGTTTTTCTTTTTCCTACTGATGTTACGGCATTGAGGCTTTCAGTATTCGATTGTTTTAATATGGTTGGGACCTGTTAGAGTGCCTTCAGAAATATTCAGACCACTTTACTTTCTCCATATTTTGATGTGTTATGGACTTAATTAATACTTGATAAAATATATATATATATTTTGCCATTAATCATAATACCCCTTAATGACCAAGCAAAAATGTTTTTAGCAATGTCTGCCAATTTATTGAAAATGGAAAAACTGTAATATCTCATGTACACACGTTTTCAGACCCGTTGCCAAGACACTTTACATTGAGCTCTGATACATCCTGTGCACTATGATCATCTTAGAGATAAGTGGCAAATCGTATTCATCTAGGCCTATGGGAGAAAAACAATCTGCAAACTTGTACCAAACTTAATATTTAAGAAAAATCAAACAACATCACTCATTTGCTTTATGCGCACAACATCAAATCAATGCATTTTGATGACATCATGAATTAATAAAACATACCTGAGCCAGAGAATGAGTGCAGTGGGGTTGAAATATTGAGTGCCTCTTCTCAGAAAGCATGCTTCAAAAGCGAATGGTAGTCTAGATAATTAAAGAAGCAGTGTATTGTGTGAATATGGAGCGAGCAGCGAATGTTTTTCAGCATATAATTGATTCTAATGTCATTCCAAAATGCTTCTCTAAATCAGTTGAAAGTCAGGTGCTGTTTGGGCTCTTTTCGTGTGTATGTTTCTTTGACTGTTGAAAACCTTTACAATGCTGGGAAGTGGCGATTGATTTCACTGAGTTCTGTGTTCACTATGAGTACAATATCTCTGAAATTGCCTTTGAAATGCATGTACAGTGAGGACCATGCATTTGTTTTGGCTATGTACCAATCAGTGTGTATTTTAAATTGTAGATTGGCAAGGTTTTACATCAGTTATCTTTTTATTTTCTTCAAGGTTTCGTCTATATCGGTTAAGCCGTTTAGATGAACTAGTTCCATTTTGTACATTTGAGGGAGCCAAAAGAATTTGGATGAATTAAGAATATTTATATTAAAGTAGTAAAATGTTTGTCATTGCCCAAAATGTGTACGTGAAGCTAGTTAACGTATGTCTCTAAACACTTTTACATTAATGTGGATGTTGTCATGATCCATTCCTAAATGGATTGAGAAATTGTCCAAATATTTTTTATTTCTTAAAAGGGCGGTACTCTACAAAAGTACCGTTATTTGTAATTGGTTTCCCCAATATGGATGAAACTACCCTTAAATTAAAGCTTAAACTTTGTGGGCTTTAAATTTATACTGATGTGGTACGATGGCAAAACAACTACATTTTTGTCACTGTTCAAATATTTTTCTACCACTCTAAATGTACGGTAATGTTACATAGAGTGCCCTCCACAGGACGTAAGAAGTACAAAGTAAAAGTACTTGGCTGTGTTCCAGAATTTGGACCACTGGGGTGCAGAGTGTGTGGGTTTTCATTCTTCATTTTTATATGATTGATCCGTTAAAGTAACTGGTTAGGTTCCTAATCTGTAACTTTCCTCACCTGCTGAACACAGCCAAGTAATTTTACTTTGTACCTTTTACGCCTCTGTTTATGTCGACAAACATTTGTTTTGTTTTACATGCATGTTCACTAACCTTTCCCATGTTATACCCCAACGAAACAGGAAGTCACCTCTAAATAGTTCCTTACAACTCATATGAACTTGAACAAAAATATATATCATTGGGTATATATGTATAAAGTTCATAAGAATTTATGAACAGCAATTACATTTTTATAGCCTATTACTGCTCATGTTGACCAAGGTTGCCCATAATGTGGACGGCACTTTACGTAGAAACTTAAGTGTTCTCTAAAGAGTTCTTTCAGGGGGACAGTAGAACAGGGCTTTTTCATTACAAAACCTACTAATTTACGTATGGTTAATACTGTGAGAGTTGTAAACTATTGTGTAATATTCGGAAATATTACTTTTCTTATTTTATATTTTGTTGCTTCATTAAACCAAATGCATTGTCTAGCAGCTGAAACAAGACATTCGCTGCAGCCTCAATAACATCTGCTATAATGTGTATGGTCAATAAAACCTTGAAACATCCAGGTCCCGGTGTCTTAGTCCAGGAATCGGTAGGGTCCATGGGTTCCTGTACTTGGCCCGGTTCCAGAGGGAACTCACCTTTTCTTCCATCCAACCTTTGTAGGGGTTGTAAAACCTACTGATTATAACTGAGGAGGAGAGGTCAAAGTTTTGTGTCAATCTGGCTCTAGTCGCAGCACCACACTTTGTTCAAAGTGCTTTGTATTGTAAGTCATTGTTAATTAATTTGACTGCCTATTGTGGAGCTGGTTGCTGTACAGTCATCTGATGTTAGGTTGAAGAAAGAATGAACAAACCCTCTTGCCACATTGCTTAAACTCTGATTTATTGTAGAGCACCTGTAAACTGCATTTCCGTTGACTTTGTGTTAGTTATAATGAAATGTATTATTTTTTCTGTACTTTTTCACATGACTGTATTTATAACTAAGTATGTGTGTGGACAGTGTTTCACATTACCTAGGAAGGTGATGTTTGGCGATTTATATTTTAATCCATTTATACCATACCATTATCTTTTATAGCCAGTGCAAATCTCACTAAGAGCCATCTAAATAAAACGATCAAACTGTAAAATGGCCCTTTTTTGCTTTTAAAATATCCGACAAAATTTATTTCTGAACTACAAATATAAATCCAACTGATTTGCAAGAAGTAACATGGGTTTAAATTATAAATGGATGAACGACCAACTTGATTTACAGTGCACTGAATAAGTATCAACCCCCCTATAACTTTTTCACGTTATGTTGCCTGAGAATGTCTGACTGAAATGGGTTTAAATGTTATATTTTTTTTTTCGAAAAATCTCAAAACTTGAAGAACAAAATTAATCAATGACAAATACATTGCTAATATACATTGTTTAGATTGATTAGACACCCTGAGTCACTATTTGTCAGAAAGGGCTTTGGCAGTGATCATGTCTTTTTGGTCTTTAAAAAGTCTTTAAAATCTTTGCACAACTGGATTTTTGGATATTTGTTTCATTATTTTATTATAATTCTTCCGGCACTGAAGGTTTGGGGGGATCATGACAAATAGAAATTTATAATTCCTGCCTTATATTACTGAACTGATTTAAATAAAAGTGTTAGATGAAAATTGTGACACAATGTTCTCAATCATGGCCAAGGAATGAGAATGTCTGGGCTGTGTCCAGCCCAGTGTCAGGATCACAGTTATCAACTGTGGCGTCCTTAGAAAGAACATTGACGTGGCCCACTGAACACAGTACAATATATGTGTATATTTTTTGTGCATTGATTTGTTAGTTTGGTGTATATTGAATTTGTAAAAGGACAAAATGGAAAAAGGTAAAATAAAGTTTGTTTCTGGATATTCATGTTCTTGAGTGATATTCTTTCTGCGTTGGTCATCTTTGATAACATTTCTGGGAACGGTAATACAGCCCATGCTGTGATAATATGTTTGCTTGTCTTTTATGGTAATAACTGTAATTATGGTATAAAAAATGTTTCAGACATAGAGGAGAGTGTTTACCATGTTAGGCTATATTATGTAGTAGTATTTGTTGGGCAACTGTGTAATGATTGGTGTCATATATTTAATGTTTTGTACGTCTTAGGGAATTTTGCAAAACCGAATGTGTCATTTTGGCCAACAGCACGTTAACCATTTTGAGAAAGTGAATAATTTTTTGACAGATTTGGCCTTGTATTGTTGGCTATTGTCCCGTTGAAAGGTGAATTCTGGTGTAAAGCAGACTGAAGTAGGATTTCCTTACGGATTATGCCTGTAGGTATCTACGTCCCTTTATCTGAACCCCCCCCCCACTTTGCCGATATCAAGCATAACCATATATTTTTAAGCCACCACAATTCATACATGCAGCCAGCACCAAACATTTACTTTTAAAGAGACAGTGTTACATCCAAAGCCCGCTCTCCCTCATTTGGAGCACAGACACCTGTTTGTTGTTATGGCCCTCACCTGTGTTCCACACCGCAGTCTCTATTTACGTGTCACTGTGACGTTGTATCTGGATTTTTTTGTGTAGTTCTGTTTTTGTTACTTCTTAGTTCTTTTATTTAAAGTCCTGCTTCTGCCTGTGTCCTGCCACCTGCCTATAGCCTTACAGACAGTTAGTCACTGATCTTTTTGGGGTTTTGGGGTTTGTACTCAACATAAAGCTTTGGATTTTTGCCACAAAGTGCATTCCTCTGACATTTTTTTGTTGCAGTATTAACACAGTGCCTTTTTCTACTAAGGATGCACGTTTTGGCATATTTCTATTCAGTATATGGGTATTTTCCTTTTTCTGTCAGCTGTATATGTCAGTAGAGTCACAACTACGGTGTTGATCTATCCTCAGTTTTTCCTTATCACCACAGTTGAACTCGGTTTCAAAATCCCAACAGGCCTCACGGTGACATCCCTTAACAGGTTCCTTCCTCTCCTGCGGCTCAGTTCAGATGGACAATTGTATCTTTGATGTATCTGTGGTGTTTATACATCCTCCACAGCATAATTATTTACTTGACCCTGATTAATGAGACACCCACTGTCTGATTTGATATTGTCACCCATCTACCAATCACTGGCCTTCTGTAAGACTTTCAGTAATGCTCCCTGTCCTTTATAATTAAACAGCTCCTGCTCGCCGATTAACCCAGGGGTCCCGCGGGGTGCTGTGCAATTGGCGAGCGACATCTGGGATTGGGGGTTATCAATCAAATATGTTTGCCTTGCAATCGAGGTAGAGGGCCGGGGAATACATTTGCTCTGGCGCATAGGGATTCCGGTTTAACCTTCTTGGTTGAGGGAACAGTGTGAGAAGAACCAGAACGGCATTGGATGTATCTTGAATTATCTCGACTGTACCGAGTCAGCAGGGAGTTGCTGCAATGGAGCGTTAATCACAAATTGGATTTAACAAAATTCACAAGAAAGAAATTAGTTAAAACAATAATAGTAAATAAATGTTTCACACATAGTGTGTCCATGTAATTTATTTTTGATTTGTTATGCCTTGGCTTGCCTGAATAAAGGGGGTAAATACATAAGCTACGGTATTTTAGCAACTGTATTTTAGCATCTCATTTTCACTTTAATGCAAATAATATAAAAATTGTTTGCAATAAATATTCATAATATTAATCAGTCATAAAAAAGCAACTTTGAATCCATTTTAATAACACTTTCCCAGTTGCATAATTAATGCTCAAACCTAGAATGTTTGGCCACTTCCATGCAGTGCCTTAGACCACCATAGCACTATAGTCAATCTGTTCTACTGTAGCAGTCAATCCATCTTTTCATCAGTCTACCTTTTCTAACTCAAACTATTTGGAATTAGCCTACATAAACATATATTTGACTGAGAACCATATACTATTGTGCTCATAAGTTTGCATACCCTGGCAGAAATCGTGAAATTTTGGCATTGATTTTGAAAATATGACTGATCATGCAAAAAAAACATTTTATTTAAGGATTGTGATCATATGAAGCCATTTATTATCACATAGTTGTTTGGCTCCTTTTTAAATCATAATGATAACAGAAATCACCCAAATGGCCCTGATCAAAAGTTTACATACCCTTGTTACAGACACACACAGGTGAAAATGGCAATTAAATGTGAATTTCCCACACCTGTGGCTTTTTAAATTGCAAATAGTGTCTGTGTATGAATAGTCAATGCGTTTGTTAGCTCTCACGTGGATGCACTGAGCAGGCTAGATACTGAGCCATGGGGAGCAGAAAAGAACTGTGTAACAAGATAATGGAACTTTATAAAGATGGAAAAGGATATAAAAATATATCCAAAGCCTTGCAAATGCCAGTCAGTACTGTTCAATCACTTAAGTAGAAAATTCAGGGATCTCTTGATACTAAGCCAAGGTTAGGTAGACCAAGAAAGATTTCAGCCAAAACTGCCAGAAGAATTGTTCGGGATACAAAGAAAAACCCACAGGTAACCTCAGGAGAAATACAGGCTGCTCTGAAAAAGACGGCATGGTTGTTTCAAGGAGCACTATACGACGATACTTGAACAAAAATGAGCAGCATGGTCGAGTTGCCAGAAAGAAGTCTTTACTGCCAATGCCACAAAAAAGCCTGGTTACAATATGCCCAACAACACCTTGACATGCCTCACAGCTTCTGGCACACTGTAATTTGGAGTGACAAGACCAAAATAGAGCTTTATGGTCACAACCATAATCATTGTGTTTGGAGAGGGGTCAACAAGGCCTATAGTGAACAGAATACCATCCCCACTGTGAAGCATGGTGGTGGCTCACTGATGTTTTGAGGGGTGTGTGAGCTCTAAAGGCACGGGGTATCTTGTGAAAATTGATGGCAAGATGAATGCAGCATGTTATCAGAAAATACTGGCAGACAATTTGCATTCTTCTGCACGAAAGCTCTTGCTCTTGGACTTTCCAGCACGACAATGACCCTTAGCACAAGGCCAAGTTGACCCTCCAGTGGTTACAGCAGAAAAAGGGGAAGGTTCTGGAGTGGCCATCACAGTCTCCTGATCTTAATATCATCGAGCCACTCTGGGGAGATCTCAAACGTGCGGTTCATCCAAGATGACCAAAGACTTTGCATGACCTGGAGGCATTTTGCCAAGATGAATGGGCAGCTATACCACCTGCAAGAATTCGGGGTCTCATAGACAACTATCACAAAAGACTGTACACTGTCATTGATGGTAAAGGGTGCAATTCACTGTATTAAGAACTAAGGGTATGCAGACTTTTGAACAGGGGACAGTTCATTTTTTTCTTTGTTGCCATGTTTTGTTTTATGATTGTGCCATTCTGTTATGACCTACATTTGAATGTGAATCCCATAAGAAATAAAAGATATGTTTTGCCTGCTCACTCATGTTTTGTTTTTTTACAAATGGTACATATATTACCAATCCTCCAAGGGTATGCAAACTTTTGAGCCCAACTGTATACTGGTTGCTATTCAATATGTTATAGTATATCAATAAGTCAGTATATATTGTGGCCTCCCAGAATGCAAAACTAAAGCAATTCATTTTGTTAGACTGTCGTGTGGTAAATTATTCCAAACATCTTGCAGGAATTAGTCATAACTGGTCTTTTGATTTTGGCAGATTTGTGTCCTTTTCTCTGTCCAAGTGATCCCACTCAGCTTCAGTTATGTTTAGGTTGGGGCTGTGTTGGTGGTCAATCAAGGTATCAATTACCTTTTGGCCAACACAAAACATTCTTGTTAAGCTGTATCGTACTCATCTTTATTTCTATTTGTTGTAACTTTATATAGTGTTTTACCGGCAAATTAACATGAGCTACCAACATAAACACCATTAAACTACTGTATTTTCTCAGGTGTCCAGAGACTGTTGCACAGTACTGAAGTCATGTCTGTGTATAGTCCAGTGCTTTTTTTAGCTTCTGTTCTGGACTTGGGGATTGGGAAGAGACCTCTGGTGGAATGTCTTCTTGGGAATGTTTGGGTGTCTGTGCTGTGTGTCAACTGATTGAACAGAAAGTTTGGTACTTTAAACACGTCAATACCTCTCAGAAAGACCACTTGTAATGCAGTCAGTCTCCTTTGAGCCAGGAGATATTGATGTTGATGCTGTGGCAGAACCAACAACTAAACTTTCTGGTGTCCACAATAAACATGACACTAATTAGATGGAACAGCCACACAAAATAATACATCATAAGTGAGTACAGTGTGTGTGCAAAGGTGTCAGCAGACTAGGTTTGAGTTGCACCTAGACGAATGTGACAACGTGAAGTGAAAGTCTATGCCTCTTATGCTCTTAAAAAATACAATGGCTATTACATTGTTTTTTCTTCTTCAGAGGCCATAGCAACATCACAGCCATTAACACTTTCTGAAAGTGTTTCAGAATAAATTTAAATTACATCTAGAAATGTGTAATTCATTTGTATATTTTTGTGGGGAAAAATTCTTATTTGAATTTTTTGAGGGGGAAAATTCTTATAAAAATTCTTAAAAATTCTTATTGGCACAATTTACTAAAGGTATTCAATGCAGTATTTCTGAATAAACAAATGTTTTCATGAAATCTACACTCAAAACTAAAAGATAGACGATTCGTTTGGAAATCGTCACAATGAAACTATGGGAAAACCCCTATAAGTTCTTTGAAGAATCCTTTTAACAATGTTATGTAATTAAACCCTTTTTAATGGTTCTTTGAAGAACACTTTGCATAACCTTTTGGGGTTGATTTCTGAGGGGCTAGGTTATTCAAGTAGTTCTTTGGGAAACATTTAAAAATATCCTACAATAAGCTTTTCTTTTTAGAGTGTACTGTAGTCTCTCACTGGACAGCAAACACTTCCTATCAGGAGTATTACTGTTGTCCTAATGGTGTTAACAATCACCATTAGGACAAATGTTGGCAACTGAAGGCAAGTGTCCAAGAACCCCCCAAAAACGTAGCCTTTACCCCAAAGTATTTTTTGTGTATTCATAGTCAGTCTTGTACTGTGACGTATCATTGGTTTTTGTGTATTATTATTTTTTTTTACTGTTAGCTTGAGTTAACTGAGGCGGAGTCATGCCTCTATATAGTAGTGTGCATTTTCCAGCTTCTTTTCTGGACTGGAGGCTTGGAAGAGACCCTTCGTGGCTTTTCCTGTGAGGTATGTGCGGTGAGTCTGAGCCCTGCGTTAACTGATCGAACAGACCGCCTTGCCCTTTGAACACGTCAATAGCTCTGACAAAGACCAATCGCGATGCCGTCGATCTTTCCTCTACTTTGAGCCGTGAGAGACTGATAGGCGCGCTGCGGTAGTACTATGCCCCCACGCTAAGCCTCAGGCTGGTGGCTTGACCTGAGCTGGCTATCGTCATCCTAGTCATTCATATCGAGACAGACATCCCGTTGGAAACTTCTGAACTTCTTTGTTCGTTTTTCTTTCTGTCTGACCGAAACCATTAGTGACTGGTAGTTGTACAGTAGAGGAGCTCAGTGGGTCAATCAGCAGGAGTAGTGTGTTAATGAGCGAGTCACTGCGTGCCGCCTGGGACAAACCCAAGTAGCGCATACAGGATGCGGCAGGTCACACTAGTGTTGTTCTCTGGTCCCTGCGCTCGAGTTTATGTCTCCCCGGACACGTAGCTGGATTAGGCAAAGGTGGATGTCAGCATTCGCCTGAACTCCGTAACCTCCGGAGAGTGTAACTTGGCCCAGCGCCAGTCAAGATCATTCCTTAAGTGATGTAATGTGTTTTCGGTTTCTATTTCTGCTTCCTCCCGCTCGTGTGATTTTTCTGTCTCGTGTTTAGCTATGGAGAAGGCTACTGTGCACGTATGGGCCTGTTTCGGGGGGTTGAGAAAGAGGCTTCTAATCTCACTACTGGAGCCTACATGAGCCCTGGCACGTATTCAACTACTCCCCCTACTTTCCTGCAATATAGGCCAATCTACGCTTAATTCAGATTCAGCTTCCTCCACGGCTCCCCCTTCTCCTTTCTTTTTGTCCCAAAGTGAAGCTAACCCACAGTAGTGGATATTTACGTATTTTAACACTGATATTTTTTGAGGTGGTGTAGCGGGTGCTATTTGATTTCTGATAATTTCGCAAAGGTGGCTTTTATTTCTGAACGGCAAATTAATCTGTGGTTGAGCGTTTCTTCACCTTGGCAACACTGCTTGTGCTTTATAATCCCGAAATAAGAAGTCGGATTAAATGGCGTCATGTTGGCAGTGGAACAGGAATGGCTCCCGTTGAGGGATACCCCTTTGAACACAGTGTGACTTTTCCTTCAGGCCTTTACTTTATCTAGACTGATTACATGCTTCACCTGAAAGTGGGTTGGTTGTCTCGCTTTTACTACCTCCGTTTCACTGAAATAGAGACAACCTGCACACGTTTTGAAAAGGTTCAATGAAAGCGCATAACGTATAGTACCTACCTACTGAGGATGATGTTTTTGAAGTTATTCAGGGTATCAGACCATAGTTCAAATGCTATTTGAAATTATCAAAGCATTTTGAGTTTTTTCTATGGCCTGTCTGGAGTGTTAATATATTAATTAGTTATTGCTAATTAATATATTGGTTTCATTGCACCAGTCAAGCTCAGTCAAACCATGGGCCAAAGCACACCTGTAAAAGTTAAAATGGACATCTTTTATTTATATATTTACAGGTGCTGGTCATATAATTAGAATATCATCAAAAAGTTGATTTATTTCAGTAATTCCATTCAAAAAGTGAAACTTTGATATTATATTCATTCATTACACACAGACTGATATATTTCAAATGTTTATTTCATTTAATTGTGATGATTAAAACTGACAACTAATGAAAATCCCAAATTCAGTATCTCCGAAAATT
>JACXGI010006971.1:0-39415 GCA_016801175.1 Esox masquinongy
AATAACCTGGTTGCATAAGTGTGCACACCCTCTTATAACTGGGGATGTGGCTGTGTTCAGAATTAACCAATCACATTCAAACTCATGTTAAATAGAAGTCATTACACACCTGCCATCATTTAAAGTGACTCTGATTAATCACAAATAAAGTTCAGCTGTTCTAGTAGGATTTTCCTGACATTTTCTCAGTTGCATCTCAAAGCAAAAGCCTTGGTCCGCAGACAGCTTCCAAAGCATCAGATGGATCTCATTGTTTTAAGATATCAGGCAGGAAAAGGGTACAAAAGAATTTCCAAAGCATTAGATATACCATGGAACACAGTGAAAACAGTCATCATCAAGTGGAGAAAATATGGCACAACAGAGACATTACCAAGTACTGGACGTCCCTCCAAAATTGATGAAAAGACGAGAAGAAAACTGGTCAGGGAGACTTCCAAGAGGCCCACAGCAACATTAAAGGAACTGCAGGAATTTCTGGCAAGTACTGGCTGTGTGCTACATGTGACAACAATCTCCCACATTCTTCATATGAATGGGCCATGGGGTAGGGTGGCAAGACGAAAGCCTTTTCTTACAAAGAAAAACATCCAAACCCGGCTGAAGTTTGCAAAAGCAAACATCAAGTCCCCCAAAAGCATGTGGGAAAATGTGTTAAGGTCTGATGAAACCAAGGTTGAACTTTTTGGCCATAATTCCAAAAGGTATGTTTGGCGCAAAAACAACACTGCACATCACCCAAAGAACACCATACCCACAGTGAAGCATGGTGGTGGCAGCATCATGCTTTGGGGCTGTTTTTCTTTAGCCGGAACCGGGGCCTTAGTCAGGGTGGAGGGAATTATAAACATTTCCAAATACCAGGCAATTTTGGCACAAAACCTTCAGGCGTCCGTTAGAAAGCTGAAGATGAAGAGGAAGTTCACCTTTCAGCACGACAACGACCCAAAGCACACATCCAAATCCACAAAAGCATGGCTTCACCAAAGGAAAAGATTAACGTTTTGGAATGGCCCAGCCAGAGCCCAGACCTGAATCCAATTGAACATCTGTGGGGTGATCTGAAGAGGGCTGTGTACAGAAGATGTCCTCGCAATCTGACAGATTTGGAACGCTTTTGCAAAGCAGAGTGGGCAAATATTGCCACCTCAAGATGTGCCATGCTAATAGACTCCTACCCAAAAAGACTTGTGTGTAATAAAATTGTGCTGTAATAAAATCAAAAGGTGCTTCAACAAAGTATTAGTTTAAGGGTGTGCACACTTATGCAACCAGGTTATTATGACTTTTTTATTTTTTATTTTTCCCCCTCAAAGATTTCAGTTTATTTTTCAATTGAATTGTTCATGTTATGGGTCACATTAAAGGTGGAAAAAGTTCTGACATGATTTATCTTTGTCTCATTGTTTTACATTACAAGAACCTGGCATTTTAACAGGGGTGTGTAGACTTTTTATATCCACTGTAATTGTTTCCAGTTAAGTCTGATGAATATTAACTACTGGTAAGTATTGATTACTACCCCTAAGTAAATCAGTCATATAAACAAGGTTAGGTTAGTAACGAGTAAGTATGACAAACGGTGCAGTCGTCTTCAATGGGCGCTAATATAAAATAACAAGCTATTTTGACTGTGAGAGGTCAGCTAAAAGAAGAAAATTAATGACACTTGGATTTGCAAGATGTTCAAGGCCCAGCTATAAAACTAGGCTTCAGCCTAGTTCACTTGATTTTATGTGATGATAGACAAAAAAATATTAATATTAAAATGGACAAAACATACATTAAGCTTAGCTATTAGTTATAAAATACACGAATAATTAGCTCAAATTAATAATTATTCTGTGTGTAGGAAAATACACTTCATATCATATGGTGTGACGAATGGATCATATGAAATGACACACAAAACCTGTCACGCAGTGTTATATAGTGTCACACCACGAGGTTTCATGCACTTAGCACAAGATTGGACTTTGTGGTTATGCACTAGCATTCTAGCAGTATACCCACTGCAACAAGGTAATATAGATTTAAAAGTAATAATGACTGAAAAAGTTATTTATCTTTTTATGCATTTTTATGTAAAAAGTGTCACACTAAAGGACACTGGGAAAAATCGCAGCAAACCTGCCTTATAAGAGAAAAAAGAAGAACGCTAAACAAACAAGCATGGAAGGAGCAACCAATCCTGATGTTAACATGGTTAGAAAAAAAAGTTTACATGTACGTAAAAACACACAGCTCACTAATGGTATATAGCCAGAACTGTGTGATGCTGTTTTGACCAAAAATAGTACATTGATTATTGACAAATAGATACAGTTGTGCTCAAAAGTTTGCATACCCTTGGAGAGTTGGTATTATATGTACCATTTGTAAAGAATACATGAGTGAGCAGGCAGAACACGTCTTTTATTTCTTATGGGATTAACATTCAACTGTAGGTCATAACAGAATGGCACAATCATAAAACAAAACATGGCAACAAAGAAAAAAATGAACTAACCCCTGTTCAAAAGTCTGCATACCCCTAGTTCTTAATATTGTGTATTGCCCCCTTTAGCATCAATGACAGCGTGCAGTCTTTTGTAACAGTTGTCTATGAGGCCCCGAATTCATGCAGGTGGTATAGGTGCCCATTTGTCTTGGCAAAATGCTTCCAAGTCATGCAAAGTCTTTGGTCGTCTTGCATGAACCGCACGTTTGAGATCTCCCCAGAGTGGCTCGATGATATTAAGGTCAGGAGACTGTAATGGCCACTCCAGAACTTTCACCTGTTTCTGCTGTAACCACTGGAGGGTCAACTTGGCTTTGTGCTTAGGGTCATTGTCGTGCTGGAAAGTCCAAGAGCATCCCATGCTCAGCTTTCGTGCAGAAGAATGCAAATTGTCTGCCAGTATTTTCTGATAACATGCTGCATTCATCTTGTCATCAATTTTCATCAATTTTTCCCTATGCCTTTAGAGCTCACACCCCAAAACATCAGTGAGCCACCACCATGCTTCACAGTGGGGATGGTATTCTGTTCACTATAGGCCTTGTTGCCCTCTCTCCAAACATAGTGCTTATGTTTATGACCATAAAGCTCTATTTTGGTCTTGTCACTCCAAATTACAGTGTGCCAGAAGCTGTGAGGCATGTCAAGGTGTTGTCGGGCATATTGTAACCAAGCTTTTTTGTGGCATTGGCGCAGTAAAGGCTTTTTTCTAGCAATTCGACCATGCAGCTAATTTTTGTATCGTCGTATTGTGCACCTTAAAACAACCATACCGTCTTTTTCCAGAGCAGCCTGTATTTCTCCTGAGGTTACCTGTGGTTTTTCTTTGTATCCTGAACAATACTACTGGCAGTTTTGGCTGAAATATTTCTTGGTCTACCTGACCTTGGCTTGGTATCAAGAGATCCCCGAATTCACAGCAGCGTTTAATTTGCTGTGGTCTCTTAATTTTAACCCTTCTGTTCCTCACTCAAAACCTTCCTTTTCAACTTTTTTGGAAAGGAAAGAAAAAGGTGCAGCCGTCTCTTAATTTTTTCCTGAGCTGTATAAATCAGGCAGTCAGTCTATTGAGTGCCTTTGCCGTGAGGAAAGTAAAACACGTAAAATAAAAAGTCCCAAACCCACAATAGTGTGCAACATGTTTCAGCGTCATCAAGGTAACATGATAATGTCCAAAGTGCTGTGCCATTACTATTTATTGCATTTTGAGCCCTTGCAGTCTCTTGCACTCAATCAGTTAGTTACCAGGTGACGTCAATTAAGACTGTGAGGGTTCAGAGCTTAGGGTTTAGGGGGGACATTGGGATTGGGCCTGTAACCCTCCCCTGTCCTATTGAGGTGTTTTCAGTATTTCCTGGTTGAACAAGGACCCCTCCGCCCTAAGGGTCAACAAACAATTTCCCGTTTAGACATCCCAATATAGTGTCACACCATATGATATCCATTTCTGGGACAAAATCTTTTTGATCAGAGCTGACTCAAAATGTTACGTCTGGACTTTGAAAATATCATACTCACAAATAGACATCTGTGTTAACATTCTGTACTTTATTGAGGAGAGTTGCGTTTATTTTCCTTAGGTTTATTGCAGTTTAAAAATTGTGAAAAGTGCTTGGGACAGTCACTCCATATGAGCTTTTTCATGTTTGGTTGAAAATTCTGGAAAAACAATGTGATGAATTGCATGAATGTTCAGTATGTTCACGTAAAACAGCATGTTCTGAACACTATAAATTCGTTGTTTGACAAATTTAAATGTTATTCATTTGTGTTTGGTGCTCGGAACCACAAAAAGACCATGTCATGTCAACCACCCATATATATATATAATTATATATATATAATTTAAATCTTGCTTAAATCTTGCTTATTTAAAATGTTTTCCCTGCAACAACTTCTAATCAGGCTCCTAGACAATTCAAAAGTGCATTTTTGATAACTGTCCCTCCTGTTGTTATCCATGCTACAGAGAGATTACAATGACACATAGATCACTAGCAGACTAATGTTTGAAGACAGAAAGACAGAGAGACATGGGCTGCTGATACACGTTGGATGAGGCTGTTATGTCAGTAGTGGAGGAATGGTGCCGTGTAATAAAACAATAGGATCAAGTTTTTTTCTGTGTGAGCCTGAGAGGAAGTAACAGCTGGATGTACGGAAGAAAACAAGCACATTTTGGGCTTGGTCACAATCCTGAAATGCAATAGACCTGTGATATTCCATACTATGTTTTGGAGCTATAGTCACCTCCACAGTGATTGGGCCCTGTTCAAAAATGGCTGTATAAACTAAACAATACTGGTAAAGAGCTTCAGTGCATTTGAAAAGCATTCAGACCTCTTCATTTCACATTTTATTGAGATACCCAATACCCAGTGATGACAAAGCAAAAACATGTTTTTAGAAATGTGTGCAAAACGTTTTGTAATACATTTATTTATTACAAAAAGATTTATTGTACATGCATTTTTTATAACCTTCCCTAGATGTATCTCTGAGATATACACAATTCTATCTCTGAGATATATGGAGAGATCCTTGGACCTAATGGCTTGGTTTTTACTTTGACATGCACTGTTAAGTGTGTTACCTTATATAGACAGGAGTGTGCCTTTCCAAATCATGTCCAATCAATTACATTTGCCACAGATGGGCTCAAATCAAATTCTAGAGTCATTTCAATGATGATCAAAGGACACAGGATGTATCTGAGTTAAATTTTGAGTGAAAAAACATGTTTAATCAATTAGACACAACTGTGCATTCGAAACTAAGCGTGCTATGAAAATGTTAGCTCTCATTGCATACTTCACAAAACAAGCTGGGATCTTCATCTTAAATTTTTCAAATTGGATCAAGAGACCAGGAGCTATTTCAAAAAGTCCCTGTGCTGAAGCCTCGGAAGCACAGGCCTAACGAAGTCACTGTTGGTGACCTCAAGACGCAACCAAGTTCTGTAATTCTTAGATAATTAGATACATATATGTATCTACAGAGGCATGACCGCACCCTACCATGCATCCGCGTCAGGCCAACGCCCCAGGAAGAACGACCTGGCTCTGGCTGCAAAATTTGGCCCTGGAATGCAGTCCAGTTGCTATTGCTAAATGCAGCTCGGCTGCCACCCCTTGATAAGGCACACCTGCCCCCAATCAGGCCTCATCAGGGGGAGGCTAAAAGGGCCCAGAGGAAATCAGCTCTAAGCACAGCAGGAGGAGAAAAGAGTGGGATGCTTTGCTCTGCCACTGAGTTTTTGTTGTCTCAGTTTAAATTGTGTTTCTTATGCTTATTGTTATTAAATGCCCTCCAGGGCCAAAAACACTGGCACTGTATCTGTTACCTATCTTTCCCTGTTACAATATATAGATAAACAGTATATATAATTTTTTGTTGCTATTTTGTGTCTGCTTTATGCTGAAATTAATCTAACTGATGCACTTATCTAGGTTAAGCCTTTTCACACTGCATTGTTCTAAGCCCTGGGCTATCTAAGTCCCAGGCTAAGACTGGCCCTGTGTTAACTTAGCGTGTGTTCACACAAGTGTTTGTTAACCCTGTGCTAAGGTTTAACCCAATGCTAAAGATTCACACTTGCATTCCTAAGCCCTGAGCCAACGGACAAATATGACACAAGACAATTTCACGTTCTGTCTATGACAAGCTACAAATGTTACGTTTTCTCTGGCACACAAATAATGTTACAAATAAATCACTGACACGCGATCAATGTCATGCTACCACAATTCAATTAACAACTTCATGTCATTGGTTGATTAAGATGCCCATGCTGTCAGTATTTGCTTTCACAACTTTGTTAAACTATGCAAAGAGAAAAACGGCAACATGAAAATATCAACATGAGGCAAAGAATGTGACTAGTCAACCTTTATCCTTTGGACAATATTTGCTAGACTTAGGTCCAAAGCAAGTTGCAGTAACTACTTTGCTAAAATTTAGCTGGTATAATGAAATGATAAAAGTTTTCAGAATTAAAGGGATAGTTTGTCGAAAAATCATATTTCGGTGACAGTCTCCTTACCACGAGTTTGTCCTTCTGGCACATAGAGTAATTTAAAACAATCGATTATTCATCTCTGTCTCAGTCAGCAAATTAGCGTTATTGGCATCGTAAAAATTCATGAATGGAAACCGTATGTACCCCTATTGCAAAGCTACATTGCAAGCTAAAAACTTCTCTAAAACACTCCAAACTAAGACAAGTGGTGTTGTTTACCTCAAAGAACATGACAATGTTCTTCCTCAAAATAAAGTTTTAATTTTCATGAAATAATTCTCATTTCAAATAAATGGATACTTCCTGTGTTTACTGGTCAGTTTTGTTCACAATTGTATCAATCCACACATTTGTTCGGGAAGAGTAAGTGTATACACAGTAAATTAAAGTTAGTATTCACAAGCTAGAAAGCAAGTTACCTATCTTTGTTATTCACCTTGGACAGTCAAACTTTATTTGTTTGAGAGAGAAAGGAAAATACATATATATTATGTCTGGCTCTGAATACGAGCAGGAAGAACATTTTTCAGGGGATAGAGCTTTACTTGTTCTAACCAAAATACACAGATGATGAATTGACCGAATAGAAGCTTGGACAGAAGCTAAAGGGGGTCGATGGTGAACACGTTAATCCCCAACCCTTGCCCAGAATATCCGGAGGCAATGTGTACTTTGTGTATTATAACATAGCAATCGGAAGTATTACTTACAATCTGTCTTATCTCCACGGGTTGAACTGGGTAACGTAATGGAATTTCGTTCTCCGTTATTCCTCTTCTAAGTGAACGTGGGTCACGATCCTCTGGATTAAAATGTTTCTCGCAAAAATTGTATGTCTTGTTGACGAAGTTGCTCCATTGATTCTCCCACAATACGACTCAGGACAGCCAGAGGTATTGTAGAAATCCAGAAGTTTAAAGTTCTAAGTTCATTTTTCAAATGCACCAAATAACATAGCATCATCCTGCACAATGAAATTCTTGTGACATGGCACATGACATCTACGTAGTAAGAATTAAAAAATATAAAGCAAAAATAAGGGCAAAATATATAGCGATAATATACATAAGTTTAAACTAGCAGCATATTTTTAAAAGCTAGGCGAAGCAACCTATCTTCACATAGCTTGTTGAGGTTAAAGTTCATACTCACCACAATGACATCACTGCCGAAGAACAGAAGCTGGTGTATGGTGGCTATAAACAGTTTGCTACCACCAGTTTGAATTCAACCTGTTCCGCCGGCTGTTTTGTCAGTGTACAGTTTAAAAAATCGATTCTACTGCGACAGATTACTGAATGTAATTTGAAGTGTTTTGGAGTAGTTTTCTACTTGCAATGCAGCTTTGCGATAACGTTACGAACCAATTCCCTTCTAATAACAGCCTGGGACAGAGCTGAATAATGGATTGTTTGAAAAAAATGACTCTATGTGCCTTCTGGAATATTTCTTTGTAAGTGAACTTTGAGAAAAATATGAATTTTGAATGAACTATCCCTTTAAAGGACGGAAACAGAATTACATTGTAGCTGCTGGTAACGGTGCGTGTCAAGAGCGTATGTAAATTAATTGAAAGGGCAGATCTTTTTTATACATTGGTTATTTTATTACCGTGTTTCTGGGGCTAGCTCGGAAAATTTGGTGCTAACCTGGCTCCAGAGCAGGGCCAGCTAGCCCTAGGCTAAGGGTGGTGCTAGCCCACTTCAAACAATGCAAGTGTGAACACTTGCTTAGCCCTGGGCTAAAATCTCCCATAGCCCTAGGCTAAAGTGCAGTGTGAACACACCTGTTGAATAGTGAGGTCATACATTTTCCTATTTTGTACTGGCCCCCCAGGTAAATTTTGCCCCCAGCTCTGGTGTTATGAAGGTCAACAACCATTTGTCTCTTTTTATTTGTGAGTTCTGTGCCTTTTCCTATAGTGATAGATGGCAAATGTATTTTAAATGCACTTTTCAAATTTTATACACCAGTGAAACAGGAAGCCAAGGTAGGCCACAACAGGTAAAATGTAAAATGTTTATTCAGATTAGATTTTGTTTAATTTTATTCATATGAATCCTTACGGGTGCCAATAATTTTCACACCTATCTTGTTTACAAAATATATCACTTAAAAATGTTTTCTCTGAGCAGTTTTAGTTGTACAAAATAATAGTTTTACCATAATACTATGCATAAAATATAGCACATTACCTGTGGTGAATATTTGTTTTTTTGCTTTTTATGCATCTTCATTAAGTCTGCAATAATTCTGGAGGTGACTTTATATGTTCTGCTTCCTTTTATTTATTGACTCCATAGAGGAAAGGCATTCTCGGCACTTAAGCTTTCAATTCTGACTATAGACATAATAAGGTGTATGCAGGATGATCAGTCTAAAGTTGTCTCAGGGAGTATCTAGAGTAAGAGATTGTTTTTAAAATGGCATTCTCCTTAGTACATTCTTGTGAGGACTGGGAGGTGGGACATCATATGGAGTGACATTTCCAGACCTGGGCACCAAACCATTAATCCGTTAAGTGTTAATTATCTAAGTTTACATTATCGTTAATGATTTAACATTTAAGTTTACTTTGAAAATCATTATAGGACTTATTAACTTCCGTTAAATATAACTTCAATTAAATCAAGTCCGCTAAACCAAACACTTCATACATCTTTTAAAATCCTATAGAGTTTTGGCCAATTTTTGCTTCATTCCGGACATGGGAATGAGACCAAATTTCTAGATGCTATTTTCTAAGTAAAATTTTTTTTTCTCTGCAGTAAGATTGCACGCTAGTCTCAAGGCTTCAGTATGAAGGTCAAGAGTGAAAAAAAACACTTGGGAACCCTCGTATTACATGTGAGCAGCTCTCTAGTATCTATGAAATAGCTTGACTATTCATTGTTATGCTGGGACGAGACCTTCCAAAAATGGAGTAAATTCAAGTCACTTTACGTTGCCTCGCCTTGACGGAAAAGGATGAATGTAATGTCATTTGACTATAAGTCGGGAAGTCAGGAATCCAATGGAAAAAACTGCGAGCTTCTTGCACATACAGTAGCAGCAAAATAACAGTTCATTTGATAAAAATTAATGTTTATGTTTATTGCTAACTTCGCTAGCTTACATTTTTAACGTTTTAACTGATTAACGGTTATTGAAGTTAAATTTTTGTTTAATGGATTTACGGTTAACAAAGTTAACTTTTTAAATAACTGTGCCCAGCTATGGCCATATCTGATCTTTGGTCTAACAACTAACACTATTATAATCAGTGTTAGGAGATAAGGAAATGAGAGATGTGCAAGTGAGAAAAATACACCCAGAAAGAAGAACCAGTCCAATAGTTGATTAAGTGGGTTGAAGACAAAAAAGGTTCAGTTGGATTTTTCAACAGAAATAAATCATTGACAAAACACAGAAACTGCAGGATGGAAACTGATTTACAGTGACATTTTGAAAGTGGAGTTGCACATATTTTGTTATAGAAAGATAGATGGGAAGATGGAGGGGGAGTAGCGACAGTCGGTATTGGGCTTGCCAAATTCACTGGACCATCGATAAGCTATTGCCTGGCAACACTGGGTATTGCGGCACCATGTGAGAATTGGATTGCAGTTTTCTAAGCGTGTATATGTGGGCATAGCATATTATAATTGCAGCTTGTTGTCAGTTTCTCTGTTCTCTTGAGAGTTTGCTAACAGCTATAGATATGTGTACATTTCATAATTGGGTTACAGCAGTCATACACTTATTTAATAGAATTCCCAACAGTAACAAAATGCATTACAGTGTGCTTCATTGTTAGGGGCTGCACAGTGGAGCAGACGAGGTGATATGATTCCGACGTGTAACAGATTTGGGTAGTGTGTTTATGTGTGTGTAGGGAGGGGTGTATGTGGGTGTATTTGTTTGTGTGTGATTGTGTGTGTGTGTGTGTGTGTGTGTGTGTGCGTGACAGATTTGGCTAGGCGTTTCAAGGACAGGCCTCTGGGGCCGAGAGCCCCTGTCACACCCAGAGACATGGCCTGGGATAATGAGGTGTCCCTGAGCAGTACACCAACACCCTTCTGTCACGCACTCACCCATGTCAAGACGCGTACACACGCAGTGTTCTGCTGACAGGAGACAACCCACAGTTAAGTGATTGTTAAGTAAATCTATCAACTGTAAAACCGTCATTTTGGTTATCCTTTCTCTCTCTGAACCCCATTCTGGGTTCAGAAATCACACACACACACACACATACACACACACACACACACACACACACACACACAGAGAGATGCCGCTGTTTGTGTCACCTGCATGTTTTGTGTCCTGTGCTTCATTTCAGAGTCGAAGACAATGCTGTGCGTGTCACCTCGTTCACAAATCCGTGTCCCTGCACTGCCTGACCTCTGCCTGACCTCTGCCTGCCCTCTCCCTGGTCGATGACCGCCGCCAGACGTTTACAGGCTATAAATCTACCAACCGACAGAGGGAAGGAAGACAGGAGCAACGGAGAGAAAGCGGGGGAGCATCTCTTGTTAGAAGCATAGGACGTAATTCCAGGAGGGGCGAAGTGTCATCTTTCGGTTCTTCCTTTTCAATTAGGGTCTGATTTCGACCTGGAAAACCAGGTTTGTGGGACGTCCCAGCCAATCGATGACCTTAATGAATCAATTAAGTGCAACCGGGAGTGAAGCCCGGTTGAAGACACCACCGGCTGCCCGGGGACGGAGTCAGACACAGGCCTTAAACATTCTGTCTCCTGTCATTTAAGCAAAGCTCTCTGTTATTCTACTGTGTTTGTTCTGTTTCACTTTTCTCTTTGACTTTCCTCATTGGGGAAATGTCTTTTTAACAGCTTGTGGCAACACAAAACAATTACATGACACAAACAACTCCCAGTGCGGAATACAAGAATCCAAGTAAAAATCATCAACCTCCAACTGCCACATCACACTGTGCCACAATGAACACCTTTTACTGGTAAATCAAATATCATGAGGTCAGTAATCAGGGAAGGAAGGACTGGTTGTGCACTATCCGACTGCCTGTCTCTTTTCAAAGACCTGTTCATAAAGGTTTATACGAATAGTATTATTTCATTACTTTCTCTTACCCTCCCCTCTCTCACAGCTCTTTTTCCATCTCCAAGTGTACCCCACCCCCTTCTCATCATGCTGTAAATATAACAAATAAGGACTGTGTCAACTCTGCTAACAGAAATGGATCACACAACATGTGAAAAAAGCTGCCAATTACAAGCATTGATTTGCTTCCAGACAGGCTTTATGGAAGGCTAAGCTTTCTGCTCAGGTTTCAGGTCATTCAGGGGGATAGCATCCATTGCCATGTACATTAGTTATCGCTGACGTTCCATCTCAGGCTGAATGAAAGGGCATGGTCAACCAGGAATATTAATAGGGCAGAGCGTTATTCAAAGCCTAGGCCAATTGGGCCTAGCTGTATCCAGGCCCCATAGACATGCATCTCCCTCTGTCTGACACTCAGAGGGACGTGAATGGATATCTCATATCTCCGCTGCAGGGCATGTGGAGTATGTGAGTATACACATTATAACTTCGATACATGCTGATTTAAAACTTCAATATGTTAGGTTTGTCCGCACTGCACCTTAGCCCAGGGCTAAGAGCCTCCGTTGCCCTGGGCTAAGGGAGATTTTAGCCCGGAGCTAAGCAAGATTCACACTTGTGGGTTAGCAACTACCTTAGCCCACAGCTAGCTGGCCCTGATCTGGAGCAGGGTTAGCACTGACTTTTCAAAACTAGCCTCAGAAACACAGTGACAAAATAATCAGTGTGAACCTGGGTCAAGAACAAAAGCAGAGAACATATATTGTCCAATGACAAAAGCTGCACTTTCAATTTAACATTACCAACAGCTATACTGTAGCTCTGTTTTGTTCCTTTCACTCAGCAAACCTTTGCCGTTTCAATATCCTGGCTTCATCTGAATGAAGTCGCTACCAAAGAAATCTAGCAAATATGTCGAAAGACAAAAGATACTAGTCACATTCTCCACCTCATGTTCATTATTTCACATTGATGTTGTTCTCTTTCTTTGTATAGTTTTAACAAAGATCTCAAAGCAAAACCGACAAGGTGGACATCTTGGTAGCGTAACATTGATTGCGTAGCTGTGATGTACAGTGGATATAAAAAGTCTACACACCCCGGTTAAAATGCCAGGTTCTTGTGATATAAAACAATGAGACAAAGATAAATCATGTCAGAACTTTTTCCACCTTTAATGTGACCCATAACTTGAACAATTCAATTGAAAAACAAACTGAAATCTTTGAGGGGGAAAAATAAAAAATTAAAAAGTCACAATAACCTGGTTGCATAAGTGTGCACACCCTTAAACTAATACTTTGTTGAAGCACCTTTTGATTTTATTACAGCACTTAGTCTTTTTTGGTAGGAGTCTATTAGCATGGCACATCTTGACGTGGCAATATTTGCCCACTCTTCTTTGCAAAAGCGCTCCAAATCTGTCTTGATTGCGAGGACATCTCCTGTGCACAGCCCTCTTCAGATCACCCCACAGATGTTCAATTGGATTCAGGTCTGGGCTCTGGCTGGGCCATTCCAAAACGTTAATCTTCTTCTGGTGAAGCCATGCTTTTGTGGATTTGGATGTGTGCTTTGGGTTGTTATTGTGCTGAAAGGTGAACTTCCTCTTCATCTTCAGCTTTCTAACGGACGTCTGAAGGTTTTTTGCCAAAATTTCCTGGTATTTGGAACTGTTTATAATTCCCTCCACCCTGACTAATGCCCCGGTTCCAGCTGAAGAAAAACAGCCCCAAAGCATGATGCTGCCACCACCATGCTTCACTGTGGGTATTGTGTTCTTTGGGTGATGTGCAGTGTTGTTTTGCACCAAACATACCTTTTGGAATTTTGGCCAAAAAGTTCAACCTTGGTTTCATCAGATCATAACACATTTTCCCACGTGCTTTTGGGGGACTTGATGTTTGCTTTTGCAAACTTCAGCCGGGCTTGGATCTTTTTCTTTGTAAGAAAAGGCTTCCGTCTTGCCACCCTACCCACTGTCTTCACTGTGTTCCATGGTATATCTAATGCTTTGAAAATTCTTTTGTACCCTTCTCCTGACTGATATCTTTCAGCAATGAGATCCCTCTGATGCTTTGGAAGCTCTCTGCAGACCATGGCTTTTGCTCTGAGATGCAACTGAGAAAATGTCAGGAAAATCCTACTAGAACAGCTGAACTTTATTTGTGATTAATCAGAGTCACTTTAAATGATGGCAGGTGTGTAATGACTTCTATTTAACATGAGTTTGAATGTGATTGGTTAATTCTGAACACAGCCACATCCCCAGTTATAAGAGGGTGTGCACACTTATGGTTATACTTAGGTTATTGTAAGGTTTTTATTTTTCATTTTTCCCCCTCGAAGATTTCAGTTTGTTTTTCAATTGAATTGTTCACATTATAGGTCACATTAAAAGTGGAAAAAGTTCTGAAATTATTTATCTTTGTTTCATTCTTTTACAACACAAAAACCTGGCATTTTAACAGGGGTGTGTAGACTTTTTATATCCACTGTACATGGAACATTATTTGCATGCAGGAGAGAACGTAACATTTGTAGCTTCTCAGATTTATGGTGTCTAAGTCAAGAGTCCAGGGGTTGAATTCGGCGGGAGCCAGGAGGAGCTCCTGGTCATATGGTCCAAATGAGACCTGGGGCGGATGAGGTCCCATACTTCCAATGGCCAGTAGTTTAACATTTTAGATACAACTGGAAAACAGAAAGTAGGACTCCCCCACTTCCCAGTTCCCAATTTAATGCCTTCTTGTTTTGCATCTGTCCATTAGCCCAGTGCTTACGAATACAAGTATGAATCCTCAACATAGGGTTAAATCTTAGCCCAGGGTTAACAAATTATTGTATGATCACAGGCTAAGCTAGCCCAGGGCCTGTGTTAGCCTGGGACTAAGATAGCCCGGGGCTAAGAACAAAACAGTGTGAAAAGGCCTATTCTGTCTTTCTGAGACTTCTGACTTCTGATGACTATAGATTGCATGTCTTCAGAGGTAAAAGAGTGAGGACAGTGTCCATGAAAGTACTTATATACTACATTGTGTATGCATACATTCATTATTGTGGGTTGATGTAGTGAATGTTTAAGTGTACAATTGATATCCATGACAATGTCTTTGACAAAGAAATCCAATTAAGTGGAGTGTGATGTGCATGTCAAAAAGACAAGCCACGGTAGACAGAGGAATGCAATGGAGCAACTCTTCTGCCTGGCTCATTTTTAAATTTTCAACTTCCAAATTCTCATGAAATTAGTTCAGGTGAAGAAAAAGGAGAGGAGGAGGGTTGCTAATTTAGGCGATTTAATTCATCCTATCAAATGACGGCGCCAAAATTCTTCCCGGGCTTTCACAGCTCTCTCCCAATCTCTTGCTAAACTGACTTTTTTCACGTGTCTTTTCCATTATAATGCCTGCTGGGGTGTAGCACTGGAAAGTGACAGCCTTCCTGTAGACGGGAGATGTGTTGACATCGGAATGTGGGAATGTTGTTTACAGGGAAAAACAAGCTGCTGGCACCGTGGGGGGATCGGGTGTCACCCTCACACTGACACATGACTGATCCGGCGACAGACACAGTGTGTTTCTCTCTTTTTCTCTCTCTGTCGTGGTAGTAGAAGCAGTAGTAGTAGTAGCAGTGTTAGTAGTGGTGGATGTAGTGTTAGAGGTGTTGTGGTAGTGGTACAGTAGTAATGGTGGAGGTGGTAGTATTAGTAGTAGTGTTTGTAGTATTAGTGGTGGTAGTAGTGGTGATGGGGTAGTAGTGGTGTAGTAGTAGTGTTAGCAGTAGTGGTGGTTGTAGTATTAGTGGTGGTAGTAGTGGTGAGGTAGTAGTGGTGTAGTAGTAGTGTTAGCTGTAGCGGTGGTTGTAGTATTAGTGGTGGTAGTAGTGGTGGTGGGGTAGTAGTATTGTAGTAGTAGTGTTAGCAGTAGCGGTAGTTGTAGTACTAGTGGTGGTAGTAGTGGTGGGGTAGTAGTGGTGTAGTAGTAGTGTTAGCAGTAGTGGTGGTTGTAGTATTAGTGGTGGTAGTAGTGGTGGTGGGGTGGTAGTAGTAATGTAGTAGTAGTGTTTGCTGTAGTGGTGGTTGTAGTGCAGTAGTAGTAGTTGTGGAGGTTGTGGGGGAAACAAGCTAATAAGAAGAGAATGGAAGATAAGTGAAGGGAAGTTGAAACCACTGCAAGATATTGAGGCGGAGTGAAAGACATGAACAGATAGAAGTGAGAAAGTGATGTGTAAATGAGTGTCAACAATGTCTCTATTTGAAGACAAGCTGTGTAATAAATAATTAACCATCATGCCAGAGCACTGTTTCATTTAAAACATTAATCACTAGTATAATGGAGAGCTGACTGACTGAGACTCTTCACCTGCTCTGTATGCTGCACACACACACACACACACACACATGCACAGTTGTGTTCTTCTAAAAAAGAAGAATATAACCTTAACAACCTAACATCTAAGCCTATACTATACCTAGCCCTACTATATAACCCCTCACCTACAATGCCTAAACATTAAATTAACCTAAATTCTAACACTAGCCTTAATTTTAGGTATGACCCTACACCTACCCTCCAGACTGGATATTGACTTTATCCCTCTGGGGACTGGCAATGGCTCCCTAATAATGGCAGTTTTTTAAATGTTTTACTATCCTTGTGTGGAGTTCTGGTCCTAATTCGATCTGTTAAACCAAAACAAACACACACTGTGATGGGAAGTCCAAACTGCCAAACCTAGGGCCAAAGGGGAGAAGGCAACATTACTAAAAGCAAAGCCCATTTCACAAAGCTAGCTGGTTGCTAAGAAGCAGCAAGCGTATCCCCTGTGTGCGTGTTGTGAGTGGTGTGTGTGTGTGTGAGAGAGGCCGGTGTTTGTGTGCGTATATAAATATAACATTAGGTAGAGGATTCTGGTCATGGAATTGAAGTCTGCGTGAAGGCTCTGAGAAGAAATATCTGCAATAGAGGCTATTACAGTATAGAATTATTAAGTTGCTATAGAATTATTTTCAGTCTGACAACTGATGTTCAGTGACTGTAATCATTACAGGTCAGTGAGAAAGAGTAGTGTGATAGTTCACTATCTGTATCACAAATCTTTCTGCACCTTAACATTACATTGTTTGAATCCTACAGTGCCAGAGCCAAGGGCTGATAACGAGTCTATAAACAGTTAATAGACTGTAGCTAACGCTCACATTGATATTTTAGAATGGCATCCAAGTCACCTTTAAGTATTTGCAACAAGTACTTATATACAGATTTGTGTGGTTGCTTTTTCTGTTTGCATTCTTAGTGGTGAGGCACTCATGTGATTCTGATGAATTGCCATGTGACTCTGATAAATGTCCATGTGATCCTTATAAATATCCATGTGATTCTGATGCTCATTCATGTGACTCTGATGAATGCCCATGTGATTCTGATGAATGTCCATGTGACTCTGATGAATGTCCATGTGATTCTGATGAATGTCCATGTGACTCTGATGAATGTCCATGTGATTCTGATGAATGCTCATGGGACTCTGATGAATGTCCATGTGATTCTGATTAATGTCCATGTGATTCTGATGAATGTCCATGTGATTCTAATGATCATTCATGTGACTCTGATGAATGCCCACGTGATTCTGATGAATGTCCATGTGATTCTGATGAATGTCCATGTGACTCTGATGAATGTCCATGTGATTCTGATAAATGTCCATGTGACTCTGATGAATGTCCATGTGATTCTGATGAATGTGCATTGACTCTGATGAATGTCCATGTGATTCTGATGAATGTCCATGTGATTCTAATGATCATTCATGTGACTCTAATGAATGCCCACGTGATTCTGATGAATGTCCATGTGATTCTGATGAATGTCCATGTGATTCTGATGATCATTCATGTGACTCTGATGAATGCTCATGTGACACTGATGAATGCTCATATGACTGCTGAATGTCCATGTGATTCTGATGAATGTCCATGTGACTCTGATGAATGTCCATGTGATTCTGATGAATGCTCATGTGATTCTGATGAATGTCCATGTGATTCTGATGAATATCCATGTGATTTTAATGATCATTCATGTGACTCTGATGAATGTCCATGTGATTCTGATGTTTGTCTATGTGACTCTGATGAATGTGTCCACCTCCCATTTATCTTGTTCCAACACTGACATTTCTGTTTTCATTCAAGAAGCCCAAACAACTTACTGATTTTCTCACAAAAAACTGTTTGAAAGTTACTTTTCAGCGTTTCAGTAGCAAAATAACGGGCACATGGCCGTCCTTCAGAATCCCTGAGCTTGTCCTCTTCTTATGATGTCATCTCTTTCCAGAGTTCCCTTGTCAGCAAGGTCATGAGTCGTCTCTCAGCTTGAGGTCTTACTGTGGAGACATAATATATTCACAAGGAGATAAAGGTGTGTGTGTGTGTGTATGTGCGCATGTGTGTATGTTGGCCTTCATTCTGACCCTGCAGGGAAGTAGAACAGCTGACTAAATAATTCATCAGCAGCCATTAATATGAATAAGAAAATAAATATGAGATGAGCCAATGCAAATTAGTTATCAGTCTGATCAGGTCTGCAAAGGTGTGGGTTATGTGTAATACACACACACACACACACACACACACACACACACACAGACACAGACACACACACACACACACACAGTATGGAGTATTATTCCACCATGCTAACACAAAAGGTCAGAAAAAAATAAATGGAAGCAAATGATGGTATATTCAGAGCAGTCCCTATAGCTTCTGTAAAGTGTGTATTTTGTGTGTGTGTGTATTTGTGCATATGGTCTAGATGTTCTCACAAGTATTAAAGTAGTAAACCAAGGCAACTTATAAAAAGTGAGGACATTGCTGATCCTCACAGATATAAATTTGTTTTTTTAGGCTTGGGGTGAAGGTTACAGTTAGAGTTAAGGTTAGGGTTCAGAAAATCATTTTTAATGGAAATCAATTGTGATCCCAAAAATGTCCCCGCAAATACAATAAAACAAGCATCTGTGTGTATGAAGTTTCAGTTTTAAGATTTAAATGTCTTATGAACAGGATATTTTGTTTATTCTTCCAAGACAGTGCAACCACAATCTAAATAACCATGACATTGGCCACATTGTAAATATATATTATATTTTAAAAATACCAACAATCAGAACACAATACTGGCGAAGATAGTAGAGCGAATGTACACGATGATGCAAAACATAATAAAGTTTGTCTCTGTTTGTATTTGTGTGTGTGTGTGTGTGTGTGTGTGTGCGTGTGTGAGAATATTCCAAGGGAAAAAACCAAAAACCAAGCCTGACCTTTCCAGGTGTTTTCTGGTTAACTGGCTATAGCTGTAACTACTCACATTTACACCTCATGTGCACCTGACAAATATTAGGAGATTATGTCTGCCAGTACTCCCCTGCTCCAGGAAACCAGCGACGAGTGACTATTGAAGTGTATTTAAGTGTATTCCTACCGCTCGTGGCGTGAAGTGACACTTAAAACACCCTTAAATGTGTGTATGTGTAGACACTTACACACTGTATGGTTTCTGAAGTAGGAGCTCCGACCCCGCAGGGTTTCTTCAGAAGATTCTTACAGTGTCTGTGGCCCCTTTACGTTTCAGAGCGTACCAGTATGCAAAGGTAGAGCTACCATGGAACACACAAACACATGATGCGTCACAGAGGGAAAACAGTGGCAGCTGGAAAAGTTGTCCTCAGGGAGACGTAGACATGATTTGCGGGGGGATTGCACCATTTCCAATAGCAGTTCAGTTTAAAGAATGTGTGTGTGTACCCTAGCTAGGTTATGAATTAGGAAAATTGGGTCACAGCTGCCAATATGAGCACATATTGCCAATTTTTTACTCCAGGCAGAGCCTTCCTTAAGGTGTTTAGGGGGAGGTTTGCATGCTTATTAACCTTGTCTTTACAGTACCCCCTTCTGACAAACACATATCTCCCACACATCCCTCCAGTTAATGCATGATAGGAGTGGGAAATGCATAAGGATATTAAAATATGAATCTGTCAAATGTGAAATAATGCTTACTGTGTCACTCAGAACCCAAGTGTGAAATTTGGTCGTTTTATATGGTACAGTATACAGTATTTATATATCGTGTGTTGGTATAGTAGTGATATACAGTAGTGAGATATGGTCGTTTTATATGGTACAGCATACACTCTTCATATACCGTGTGTTGGTATAGAAGTTATATGTGGTAGTTAGATATAGTAGTTTTATGTGGTAGAGTATACAGTATTTATATACCGTGTGTTGGTATAGAAGTTATATGTGGTAGTTAGATATAGTAGTTTTATGTGGTAGAGTATACAGTATTTATATACCGTGTGTTGGTATAGAAGTTATATGTGGTAGTTAGATATAGTAGTTTTATGTGGTAGAGTATACAGTATTTATATACCGTGTGTTGGTATAGAAGTTACATACAGTAGTTAAATATGGTAGTTGTATACAGAGTGCACCATGAGGAAGGCCTGCAAGCTTCCACACATTGTTGTATTTTTTTAACACCTGTCACTTTAATAAAACCTGTTTTATAAGAGGTACATAACAGTGCCTTGGACTTTTCAATGTAATTATGTCTCCATACTGCTGCGACATCATTTTCCTATTTTTATTTATTACTTGCTCTTTAACAAAGAGATCTTGGATCTAATTAAATTCCTTTCTTTATTAGGTAATTGTTTGGCTGACAAAAAAATAAATTCTCAACTATTTACATCAAATTATTTAGTGACTTTTTTTCCCTTTAAAATTAAATGTTTCAACATTTCAATTTGTGTCAGAATGTGAGGGCAAAAGGGATGGTCCAGATGGACACCCTAGATGATGAAACGATGAAGAAAAAGGGAGAGATCAAGGGTTGTACTTATGAGCAAGGCCAAGAAACAACCTTGTCTGCCTGGGTGGTGTTGTACGTGTGTGTGAGAGTGTGCAAGAGTCTTTGAGTCTGTTTGTCTGTCAGTCTGAAAACAAGTCAACCCTGGTGTTCTGTGTGAGCTTCTGTATTTGTGTGTGTAGGTGTGTACACATTTGTATGCACGTTGAGGTTCTGGCCCAGATGGAGAGTACCCTCTGAACCATTGTTTCCTGCACACAAAAGGCTTTTCTTATTTCCCTGTAGTTTCTAGCCATGACACTGTTTCTGTGCTGAAGGACATCGAAATGGCCCACTCATCTAGAATAGCATGGGGCTCATCAAAACAGCTCCGAAACACCTTGATGTTTGGGGATCTCATACTAGTGAAATGAGCATACAATAGGGCGGTCTCAGCATCTTTCCCTGCCGCGTGGGGATCAATGTCATTGGTATGTATGGCATACCATACCTCTGCCTAAGCCTGCAGGCATCTTCTTCAGCACTTTTCAATATGGGATCAACGAGGAAAAGTGCAATCTCTAAGTTTAGTTATATCATATATTTTTGATTGGATAGAGGGATGATAAGAGGCATCGTTCCCTGTCTGTCAGTCCATCAGTGATTTTTATCTCACCTCATCATTATGTGATAGAGCGGATTAATGTTGTAGATCGATAGGTACTAAGAATCAAATTATCACAGACTCTGGTTGTTGTTGCTGTACTCAGGTAGAATCTGATGAGGTTTGTGACCTATGACATAAACCAGATGCAACTTATGTTATATAAAGAAATTATGAAATGAGAAAAGGTCATTTTGATGCAATTACAATTTCTCAGTACAACAAAATTACCTGAGCTCACTTGCTACTCATGGCACGTCAGAACAAAGGTGGAGAAAAACAGCTACTAAATTCATCCTTTGATGTGACACACCAAAATGGCAGTGTATCAAAGTGGGGTGAAATGGGATGTTATTTCAATCCCTAGAAAAGGAATGATCTTGGAGACAGTTACTTCTTAAGTTTGTCATCACAATTCAATGTGGTTCCAAGAAGGTTGTTTTTTCTTTTCCATAAATGGGACTAGAGACAATGGGGTGGGGCTTTAGGGAGAACAGGGGCTGAGTTCAGGCTTGACGCGTTTGACACCCTCATGATTGAGTGATGTCAAAAACAAGATGCACTACAATCTGTTTTGTCCCTAAGCTCAGTTTCTAACAACAGCAGTTAAGGAAAGAGCTCATCTTTTCCCTTGCTTTATTTTTTTTCCTGTCTTAATCAGTTTCTTTCTCTCATTCTCTTTCATTCACTCTCACCCTCTCTCTACTCACTAATTACCGTTTTAGACTGAACACCCACACTGAGTCAAAGGTTTACAGGCCCCAGTGCATGTCTTCCTTCACTCCCAATCTAATTCTAAAGGTGACTGAAACAGAAATGTGGTCACAGACATACATGCATGTGCCACACATTCAAGTAAAATCCTGCACACACACGCACACAAGGTTTGTCTTTTTATCCATGTGGGGCCTTAACCCAGCTAAACTTTTCTGCACAGAACAGGGCCACACACACTGGGCATTTGTTTAAGTCTAGCCGCTCAGAAGGTTGTAGCAAAAGAGGGTCAAGAAAAATATATTCAAATTAATATTAAATAATTTCAGAATTAATTAATTTTATTTTATTGTAACTAAAGATCTCAATTTATATTTGGCAGCCTGAAAACTAAACAAAATGTCAAGGTCAAAACAGTCAGTCAGACATGGGCGGAAATAATCATTTTAAAACACATTTTCTTCAATTATACAATGGCAAAAAAAACATAACTACATGCCTGAAAATACCAATCTCCACTATTAGTGCAATAAGTAAGAAATGTAAAACAACTGGAGCTGAGATGAAGCTACCTGGAAGAGGATGAATGTGTATTTTCCCCCCAAGCATAATGAGAAGGATGTTTCAAGTGGCAGGAAAAACACCTCCAAGGATCACCTTTTATGGTCACCAAGTCTCCAAAACTACAATTCGATGCCACCTCTATGTCAATAAGTGACTTGGAGAGTCAACAAGCTTGGACCAAGGACTCTGAAGTATCTAGGGAGGAGTAATCAAACATTATAGGAGATAACTCAGAGCTGTTATCTTGTCAAAGGGAGGTTGCACAAAGTAAAAAATGCAGGCATGCCATGTTTTTGAATAAAATAATTATTTTTTGATGACAAATTTTTCTTGATAACAGGTTAAAGATTAGAATCATATACTTTATTGACTGTAAGATCAAGCTGATACACAGCAATGACATCTGGATCTTCGGCTGTCTCAAGCATGCCAGCTTGAAGCAAGACAATAAGCGCAATTAGGAGTGGGTTCACAACACTGAAATCATCCACCAGCATGGCTTGTAAAATAGACCTTTGTGTTTGCCAATGGCCCTTGTACATTACATTTCAAACCTGAGCAGCTTTCAAAGTTCTGTGGTAATAATCATTACTGCTTTAGCCTACTGACCCGGCATGTGCCCCATTAATTTAGTCACTCTCACCCAGATATTATATTAATGAATATATATCTAAATCAACATGGAGTCATGGAAAAATAAAAAAATTGCAGGAAATGTCCACTCCTCAGCAAAAAGTATAGAATTTGTTAACATTTGTTTTAAAACACCAACATATTCTCAATTTGTAGAATTGCTGACAATACAAAAGATAAGGTAGATAGAGACCATTCAATGCTACACCTTTCATATAGTTAATTCATTGGAAACATTCAAGTTTTTAGCCTCAAGAACATAGAACATTCAATCCAGTTTCTCAGCCACAATAGTAAATAAAGAAAAAATGCAAATAAACAGAATGTTCTTAATGAATCATGTCTATCTTTGGCTAAAGGGGCCCAGCAAGCCAAAAGATTTGGGGACTCCTGTCCTAAAGCTGGGATACATCAAAGAAGTCACCTCACTTTGGTTTGGTATAATACGAAGGGATGGGTCTGGAGAAATTTAAATACTCTCAAATTAATTTACAGAGTAATGAAAGTCAGGCCATCATTTTAGTTGTAACCATGTTTTGAGGTTATAGAGTATTAGTTCAGGAGCCCAATTTGCCAAATGTATGTATTTATACAGTATATTCTTAGGGAAGCTATGATACCTGAAAAGGTGAACTACAGGAACCAGATGGTGTTAAAACATAATGTAACAGCAAACATACATTTTGGCCACACTTCCCTACTTCCTTTTCACAGAGATTTCACGCACAATAGGTAAAATAATGGGCATCTCTATCAAAAGACTGTTTATCTGCCAACAGAGGAGTGCCAAAACCTACTCCACCATCTGTTTATGTTAGGTGGGGAGAAATAAAATACAAAACCACTTTTCTCATTAATCTTATTCAGCTGGGAATTGGCTTGAGGTACTGTAGTTTTCCTTCATACAACAGATCTTGGTTCATATCACCTATTGTGATTCAAAGAGATGAGAGAACATCTATTATTTGATCTTACTGTGAGAGGAAGCTCTACCTACACAGCCTAAGAACTTCTTACACTTTTCATTTTAAAACTGATGTCGCTGACGCTGGCTATTTAAGATTGGACTTGCACTGATTATGATATACTTTTTTCTTGCATACTTTAATTGACTGCATTTACAGTAAGTTGTTCCGCATATGAGCATCTACTATTTGCCTGAAATGTAAATATAATGTATATGAATGCATGGATCAACACCAGGTGGCTAAGACTTTTTAATTGTACAACACGTCACAACATGATAGATGTGAGGTGTAACCTGCAAGCTGTTGAGGCAATCTGTAACATTTCATTGTGAAAGAAGAAAAACATGTCTTGCTATTGTTCCAAATCATCCATTTAAGTAATTTTGCAGTCTTTACCAGAGTGACTTACAATAGTACATACATTTTATTTTATACTGACCCCCAGTGGAAACTGAGCCCAGAATCCTTGTGTAGACAAAGTCATACTCTATCAACTGAGCCACACAGGACCAACTGTTTAAGCACATGTCAAGGAAGCAACTGGATCAGTCCAAATGTAGTCGACCAGGCTTTAAGGGAAACGTGGGCCTAATAAGAAAGTCTGACTGTTAAAGGGAATGTACTGTATACATATACATTAGAACTTGATTTAGCACATCAAATGGATGCCAATATACCTGTACAATCGTACACTCTGACATTTTCCCCTAATAGTGAAAAAGTATGAAAACGTATGCAACCACTACAGTCTATATCACCCTGGATAAGAATGTGTGATATATTAACAAAATGTTCAATTTTAACTTAAATAGAGTATTTTGGGGCCTGGGAAAGAACATGACTCCTACCTTTGAAAAAATCAGAGTAAATAAACATGTCATGTCATACACTATCTACTTCATTAAATAGAAGAGTTATTGCAAGTGCTCACAAATGTTGTTGAATCACTGGGCCCCCTAACTTACATTTAAAATCTCAAAGCTAATTTAAACCTGCAAAGCCTAAAAGGCAAACTGGAGCGTCTGCTTGACTGAGCAGTAAGCTTGAATCACCACAATAAAGCAAGCCTTCTTCGCAGAGATACTGTAGCCCATGATGTGATGCTCGCCAGTAACTTAACTGTGTTAAATTGATTAACGATTATCCTAGCTCAAGATACAGAACAGTGAACACAACCTCTTTTGAGAAGCAAGCAACTGCAGATTGCTTCAGACCCCCCCCCATATCATGGTGAAGTGCAGGGGACTACATGATGGGGATGTTGTAAATGTGTGCACATGCTCACTGACTCTTGTCGCAACATATCTGTACACTTCCACAATCATTGATTCAAAAGAGTACTTGCATAGAGAGGTTATGAAAAAAGTAATGTTGAAATTCTAAATGACTGCAGATTTGTAGGCTCAAAGGAAAATCCCTGACGTGTGTCTGTGCGTTGCCTGCGCACAAACTATCATCTTTCAGTCATCATCCAGCTAACATGTATGTGTTAGTGTGTGTTCCACGTTACCAGAAGCTGTAGTTAACAGACCCTGTTTATTGCTCAACCAGACCCAGTTCTTTCTCTGTTTCCCAGACTAGTATATGAGGAAAGACTCCTCAATCCATCTCAATGATGCATGACTTCCTTTCTGTTTCGTCACCAGCCTGGTGGAAAGTTTCCTGATGTCACACAACTCCATTAGGGGAAACCCAGCTTGGTGGTCACAGGGGTTGATCCTTATTACTCAAAATCCAGGGGGCGCTATGCAATCTTAAAATAAATGTGATACCTCTGTAGGAGAGGCCATTCATACAATCAGATTCAGGATCACAAGACATTGAGGTGAGAAGCAGTCAATATTAAAAGTAATGTTTCTAGACATCTTCGTTTTTTAACAGTAGAGACACGGGTGATCGACACAGACCTTCCTGTCCTGTAATTCTCTTCCTGTCCTGTCCTTATCCTGCAAGAGTTCAATAACAACAACAAGTTTCCCCTCCTATCCAACAAAAATCCCTCCGGTCTCATGCAGTGCTAAATTTAAGCTTGCAGAAAGCAGAAACGCCTTCTTCCATTACCTGTGTGTATCTGTCTAAAAGCCCCCTGTCCTCACTTTGGAAAAGTCACATTATTTGACTCTAATCCTTTAGGATGATTAGCTGACCATGATGGTGAGAGCTAGATTGGAAATACAGCCAGTACATCAGGGGTTACCACCCATGGATGACCAGAAACAGGCCTTCACGGGCCAGGCAGTCATATCCTTTAATGGTGCCACACAGGAGTCAGGTGTTTTTCCTGTCAAAGTTAACGCAAAATTATTCTGGTTATACACAGTGTAGCTGAGGTGATGTGACTTTACTGTCTTTCATCATTGGGGATGGGAGGAATGGTGGATTGTGTGGCCAGCGTCAAATTACAGAGTTCCCATATGTGACAATATTATTTTGCATCATACATCTAACTGCCAGTTAGATGGGGCTTTTCTCAGTTTCCTTTAAGGCCATGTTAAAACAGTTACAATAATGATATTTCCAATATGCGGTTCCAATGCTGAGAATCTTTAAAAGAATTAAAAAACATTGCCTAATAAAGCTAATTAGCATCTCCACAGTGCACCGCCAATTGTTATTTATATCCCTGAAACTTTATGCAAAGTCCACGTAATCCATACACTCGCTGGCCAACTTGCTCCCTGACTGCCAAGACATGGCTACAGTACAATGCAAGTTGGATCATACAGACACTTTGTCTTCATTTGATCATCCTATTGTTGCAGGCAACAGGATTGTTCCTGCACAACAAGAAATACAAAATTGTAGTGTGATTGCAGAGTAGTTTCTCCTCAAAATGTCAGATGTCCTAACAAAAAAATAGATCAACGTTTACAGAATATGTCCATTCATTATTAACAATTTAACAACGAACATTTCATGTTGCAGCAGGACTGTTTTTCTGTTATTGTGACGCTGTAGGGAGGAGGCAGGACACAGGTGCAGGAAGAATGGAGGATTTTTAATAAAATAACTAATTAACTATATATGGAAACATATAGGAAAATAACTAATTTATTTTCCTAAAATAACTAATTTTCATATAGGAAAATAACTAATTTTCCCTGTTTCCATTTAAAAAAAGCTGTATATATAAACAATAAAGTACACTAATAAATAATTGCAAAAACAAAGCAATTTCTGAAATGTGTTTTATATATATAGTGTACTCTATACAGTGTGGTATACCATTATAACATACCTATTGTCATTTTTAATATTATTACTGTTGATGACAATGTTGATCTGAAATTTGTCTGGACCTGCTGCTGAGCCTCTGTCATGGAAAGTCATGATTAATAACATGGTCAATATTTGTGGCACGTATTTCTTTGAAAGTCTCGTTTTTTGTCTTCAACTTTGAGCTGCTCCACCAACATGCATCTGAACCCCTCTCCCCTTACCCTTGCTTGGTCCATTCTTGCAAAAAACAACTCATAGATGACCTTGTTTATGCATGAATAAGAACTGATTTCTGATTTCGGAATTGTGCAGTTTTGTATTTGTAGAAGAGTTTCACATTTAAGGGAGTAATTTGTATTGGCTGTGACCAAACGTTTTAAATTTGTTTTACTGAACTAAGTATTACATTTTCAGTAGAGAGTTTTGTTTTCTTTTTAGCAAAAAATGTGTTTAGCATTGACATTGTTTGTGAAACCAATGACAAATTACTGTACTGTTCAAATTACTGTAACTGTTCTGCAAACAAAGAACACTGCTGGGCTCATTGGGTAAAAATGGATATCAACTTGACTGGTTTCATTAAAAGTATCTTAACAATTGAGAAAACTGTAATAGGTTTTTGTAAGTGCATTTCAATCACAATTAAATCTGAAGTTTCACAAAAACCACATTGATAAAACACCCAATTCAAGGTTTTTTCAATGTCATAGAGTCATTGGGACTGTGTGCAGACAGTTTACTCAGTAGGCCTGCTGGATCCCCTAGGAAGGTGTGCCAAAGGAGAAAAACAGATATTCAATGAGCTGCACCTGACAGGCGGGACAGAGGAGAGCTGCTTATTTTCTCTGCACAATGTATGAAAAAGGCCCACATAAATCCAATTCATTATTTTCAGTATTGTGACTTCCAGTGGTTCCTTCGCTCATCTCCTTGGGCAACAAACCAATAAGCAATATGTTGGAACCTATCCAGTAAGCTGTCAAGGATTCTGAAGGAAAATGTAGAAAATTGAGACATAGCCAGTGCAAAAAGTTAGTGGATGATTCCATCCTACACAAATAGTTTCAGCTCATACTGAAAAAGGAAGTAAGGCTCCACCGCTGAGATCTCAGGACTCACCGAGGCAGATGGGAGCTGTGCTCATCGTCTCATACAAGTGGAAGTTAGATTCCACTCAGAGAAAGGTAGCCCTGGAGATTTGGGGGGAGAAATGTGCTGCATGCTTGGTTTGGTTCTTTAATTTAAGGATTCTAACAGGAGGAGTGGTGCTGTATGGCTCAGTGACTCCATCCCTCATTATAAAATGGCTGCCTGACTGTCTCACTTAGCAGAGTAGACTCCCTCCTATTACTCTCACTTTTTCAGACACAGGTTATTAAAAATGTTCAAAAATGTTCTAACAACAGGGCTTTTGGGGTATTTAAACTTATTTGTCTCAAAAAGCTTGGTAGGGATAGCGTCTGTGTACACGTGTGTGTCAACTTTCGTAACCAACCAGAACAACACTAATTTTGTATGACCTAATTTCATATTTCATTTGACAAGCTTACTTCCCTCTGACACTTATTCATTCCATTTACTGCCAAACCTTTAAAAAATCCACTTCTCTCTCGCTCTCTCTCTCTCTCTCTCTCTCTCTCTTTTTCTCTCTTATTGCACAGTGCTCCAATCTTGAGTGAAAATGCCTTGTTTTACGTCAATGCCTTGGCCCCTGGCACCTAGCCTGCTTTACTCTGCTTTACACACACACACTCACACACACTCACACACACACTCTGCTCTGCTTCAGGATGCGATTCAAGCACTGGGCTGCTTAGGAGTGGAGATAATGCATCCATGTAGCCAGTAATGCATCCAGACGGCGTGTTTATCTGATGGCCAATGATGCCTCTGATACTTCTGGCCCATTTCTATGCAGCCTACTATCTCTGATCCGTAGCTATAGGCCTATAGAAGATAGACACAGAGCCTCTGCTGGGAGCTGAGAGAGTGGTGTAGAATAGAGAGTGAAAAGGAAATTAAGGAAGTGCAATAGGGAAAGAGTATCTGTGCTTTGTTTGGTTAGGTAGAAGTTTTGAAATGTTTTTTTCTGGTTATGGTAGTGAAATGGCTACCAATGTTGTGGAGGTGTTCATGTTTTACAGGAAAAGGAAAGGATGTCACGCAAATCTAGAAGAAGGATCACTCTTCCTATTTTTTACACTCTTATACCTTTCATTTTCCACTATTATCTATCTGACCTCCCTCAGTCTCTCATTTTCCCTTGTCCCTTTCTCTGTCACCCTTTTCTTGTCTCTCTCCTGCTCCTATCCTCCCCCCTTTCTCCCTTCTGCCCAGCAGTTCCCTCCTTCATATTAACAGTCAGAAGAGTTAGGAAGGGGAACTTTATCAGCCGTGTCTGACACTGGTAGTCCAGAGTTCACATAACCTACTGTACATAAGGCTACACTCAAGTAAACTCATCTCAGTCTTCAGCTTTTAACTATGCACCCCCACATCATGAAACCCCCAATTAGAGGACTGTCCTGCAGGGTCTGTTGCTTCTGTAGGCTGTAATGTGGTAGTGTGAGAAGAGGTTAGAATAATAGCAGAAGTTAAATGTTCACCACAATGCTCGTCATTAGAGGTCTCTACTTCAATCAGACCCTACCCGGATGGACCAGATTATTTAAAAATCCCAGGACACAGACCCAAAGAAACTTGAGGACAAGTCTAGAGCAGACCTGATTGGACCTGAGTGACAAAAAAATATATACATCGGTCAAGTAGCTTATCTATTTACAAACATACATGTTTGTAGTGGCATGAAAGAGATATGTTTTGGAAAGTCTAGGAAAGGCGAATGTTGTCTTGTGACACAACTATGTAGGACATTCTACATAGTTGCCAGACAGATGCCTTTATTGTGCCAATGCCACAAAAAAGCCCGGTTGCAATATGCCCGACAACACCTTGACATGCCTCACAGCTTCTGGCACACTAATTTGGAGTGATGAGACCAAAATAGAGCTTTATGGTCAAGGGTATGCAGACTTTTGAACAGGGGTCAGGTCATTTTTTTCTTTGTTGCCATGTTTTGTTTTATGATTGTGCCATTCCGGTGTGACCTACAGTTGAATGTGAATCCCATAAGAAATATAAGACGTGTTTTGCCTGCTCACTCATGTTTTCTTTACAAATTGTACATATATTACCAATTCTCCAAGGGTATGCAAACATTTGAGCACAACTGTATATGTTTCATTACTGTATATGCTATGCATTGTTTGCTATAGGTATGTGTTTTATTACTGTATATGCTATGCATTGTTTGCTATAGGTATGTGTTTCATTACTGTATATGCTATGCATTGATTGCTATAGGTATGTGTTTCATTACTGTATAAGCTATGCATTGTTTGCTTTAGGTATGTGTTTCATTACTGTATATGCTATGCATTGTTTGCTATAGGTATGTGTTTCATTACTGTATATGCTATGCATTGTTTGCTATAGATATGTGTTTCATTACTGTATATGCTATGCATTGTTTGCTATAGGTATGTGTTTCATTACTGTATATGCTATGCGTTGTTTGCTATAGGTATGTGTTTCATTACTGTATATGCTATGCATTGTTTGCTATAGGTATGTGTTTCATTACTGTATATGCTATGCATTGTATGCTATAGGTATGTGTTTCATTACTGTATATGCTATGCATTGTTTGCTTTAGGTATGTGTTTCATTACTGTATATGCTATGCATTGTATGCTATAGGTATGTGTTTGCCGGATGGCAAGAATTCCTTTAGGCAAACCGAGACCAAATGTATGTTATTCTAGGGTAAATAATAAAAATGATCTTAATTTGTGGAGTTTTATCATTGACTGATACTCCTGGCACACATATGTGTGTTAGTGTGTTTGATATTTACTTAAGGCATGCTTTCTAAAGTTTTAGACAATGATGGACATTGAATAATGCTGGTATCTAACTACGTGATGCATTGTGACAATATTACTTGATTGGAATAAATTGTATTACTTTGAAATATAGATTACTACACCAGTGGAGTAATTGGGAACCAACATCAATCCTCTTGATCTTAGACCTGCAGATAATTACACACACATATGCCAAAGCGACCAGACCAGACATCCCTGCTCCTAGACTGCTACACAATAGACTGTTCTGTTATTAAATTATGCCTGGATCAGGCTTTTTAGGATTTAGATCAGGACTCCTTGTAGGCCCACGTTCATTATATTGCACTGGTCATGACATCCAGAGTTGCAATATTGGCTACATTTTTTTTAGACATGTTATGGTTCCTTTTGACAATGTATATGTACAAACAATATGGAGTCAGATTAGATATCAAATTAACATAAAGGTTATATTCTTCTGAACTAATGTCTTATATGTCTCCTTCTATGTGGGAAACTTTTCCCACCAAACTACAAACTACATGTTGTCTAGTCCCTATTTGCTCAAAATTAATATGCTATAGGCTATATGAAATATTTACCTCCACTTGGGTCCACTGCAAAAAGTCCTCAATTTAAGGTAATTTCATATTTTTTACCCAACATTTGACCTAAATCCAATGACCTTTTTATCTTTCACTGATTTAACATTAGTTGACAACTTAACATAATGTCAATCCAGATGTTTTAATGATGCCAGTGCCCAGTGGGAAGGAGGAGAAAGCTTTACAAAAATTAAACCTACTGTTCTCTTATTTAGTGGTTCTTCCAAACAATGGAAGTGCATGCCAGGTTTTTCTGCTCACACTACGTCCTTGTCAGTGTCAGTGCTTTGCTTACATTAGTTATTCTCAGGCATGAAAGCCAGTCCCAAACTAATTGACAGGCTGTGTGTACCAGACTAGGGATACGCTGATGGGTGTGTGCTGTCATTAGCTGAAATTTGAGGAATAATAATTTTGTTCCGAGGCCTCGAGCCAACAGGAAGAGAGGGCCCCTGGTTATAATCCTCAAGCCAACTAAGCTACAAAGCCAATGGGATCATTCTGGACATGATCCAAAACCTGGTCTTAGAAGTTGGACACTCCTAAGTTTATTAGATATAATAATCAATAAGTTCCCATGTTGATCACCATAGCAACCGGGATCATTAAGCTGAAGTCTTGGGAGAAGGTTCAAACACGTTTTCTAATCAGAGCAATGCAAAGCTTTTAAAACTCATTCGCATTCACCCATCTGTCTTGCACGCCATTCTCCTCTTATAATTTACATTTTAGAGCACTCGACAAGGTGCGTTATCTCAGTTGTGTGTGCTAGTGATGATTTGATGCACAACTTTCTTGGCTGTATAATCATTTGCTGATCTAGCACCTATTAGTTGAACTATCCTATAAAAACATGTTGAATCTTGAATGGTCTTTCCACTTTTGCTTATTTGAGAATTATGACGAAAAATACATTGTACCTAAAATTTTGATATAAGCTGTGAACATCCAGTTGACTGTATGTGTACATCTCATAGTAAAATATCTGTAAAGTGAAATCAACAACCGTGACTCTCATACATTGAGTAGCTCCACAATAATTCAACATCTTCATTTGAACAGCGGTGGCTTATTATGTTGCTGTAATTTTGCGATCCTTCTCCATTTGTACAATTTGTCTGGTAGGAAAAAGTGTAAGCACTGTAAAAAAATGCTTTTGTGCCTTTCCTTTTAAACCTGCACAAACCAGAGAAAATTGGGTCGGAGAGAAAATATGAATGAAACACAGCGATGAGAGAGAGCAGATTTGGTTGCCAAGGAGTTCCAGTGACGTCTCACTGAAAAACAGCCAGGAGGTGGCGAGTTATTATTGGGTGTTCAGACCTGGGTTTTAAATACATTTGAGTAACTGTCATGAGGTAGAAAAGTCACAGGTTCTTTAGGATCTGGGTTGAGTGAAGAAGAGAACAAAACACAGAGGGACAGTTTCAACATTAATTCTGAAATCATGGTTAAATAAATCTTGACAAGATCAAGACCTCCACCCCAACCCATACTCGTTGTTAGTACTTAACTTGCACTTATTATTGTATTTACTTTTACTTAGGAACCAATGCTAACTTGAATGGAACACGTTCACTTTTCATTACACTACTGATTAGTCACTACTGTCCTAAGGCTCCACAATACCAAGTGACTGGTGACATTTGAAGCTTCTGACTTCACAACCATCACCCAACCATCTGACATTGTCTAAACTGCTCGTTTAATAAGGGCTGTTTTTAATATATCAAAATATATGTGCATTGAAAGTGTTAAGACCCCTTGAATTTCCCCATATTTTGTTGTGTTATAGACATACATTTTAGTTGATTTAATATTTAAACTATGGTTCAAAAGTTTGGGGTCACTTAGAAATGTCCTTGTTTTCCATGAAAACATGCATCAAATGAGTTTAAATAGTTAAAATAGCTAAATGAATAGGAAATATAGCCATTGACAAGGTTAGAAATATTGAACAATTGAAACAATAAATGTGTCCTTCAAACTCTGCTTTTGTCAAGGAATCCACCAGTTGCAGCATTTATAGCCTTGCAGACATTTGGCATTCTAGTTCTCAGTTTGTTGAGATAATTTGAAGAGATTTCACCCCATGCTTCTTGAAGCACCTCCCACAAGTTGGATTGGCTTGATGGATACTTACATACAAAATGGTCAAGCTGCTCCCACAAAAGCTCAATAGGGTTGAGATCTGGTGACTGTGCTGGCCACTAAATTATTGACAGAATACCAGCCGACTGCTTCTTCCCTAAATAATTCTAGCATAGTTTGGAGCTGTGCTTTGGGTCCTTGTCCTGTTGTAGGAGGAAATTGGCATCACTCATTGTTCACAGGATATGGCATGGTGTTACAAAATATGGGTGATAGTCTTCCTTCTTCAAGATCTCGTTTAACTTGCACAAACCTCCCACTTTACCACCACCAAAGCACTTCTGATCAATTCTATGTTATTTTAATAGACAAAAAAATTGCTTTTCTTTAGAAAAAAAGGACATTTCTAAGTGACCTCAAACTTTTGAACAGTAGTGAATATATTGGCCATCAATATATACACCCCATAATGACAAAGTGAAAACCCGTTTTTAGAAATGTTTGCTAATTTATTGAAAATTAAAAATGGAAATATCTCATGTACGTAAGTAATCAGACCCTTTGCCATGACTCAAACTGTGCTCTGATGCATCCTGTGTACCTTGATTATCCTTAAGATGTCTCTACAACTTGACTGGAGTCCCTCTGTGGCAAATTCAGTTGATAGGACATGATTTAGTAAGACATACACTTGTCTATACAAGCTCTCTGTAGACCTCAGAGGTGTTTTGTGTTGAGGCATAGATCTGGGGAAAGTTACAATAAATTGCTGTAGCACTGACAATTCCCAGGAACACAGTGGCTCCATCATTGTGAAATGGAAGGAGTTGGGAACAACCAAAACTCTTCCTAGAGCTGCCTGTCCAGCCTAAGTTACCAGGAAGGAAGGCACATGGTCAGGCAGGTGTCCAAGAACACAGTGAACACTCCTTTTGCCGCATGTTATCAGTGAAGATGAAAACCCAGACATGACATGGCCTGCGATCCACAACCCACTGGCCTGTGATCTCGGTTCTATCTGGTGAACTGATGTGCAAAAGAAGATAACAACTCCCTAACATTTAACTTTCTTCATTGTTCCACGGTTGTGTCCCTGTGTTGAATTAGTATAGACCTAATGTGGACTTATTGTTGAGGTAGTATGTCAGCTGTCAACCTAGAGGGAAACGTGGATGGTTAAAAAGGGGTGTCCTTGGGACTCATTTAAATAGCTTTTCATCAATGATGTTTTCTTTGTAACTACTGAAAGTACTTTTAACAAAACAATTTCCTTTGTAAGTGACATCAGAAGTCACCATATGGGAAAAGTTCTAGGATGATAGAAGTTTCACATCTAGTAAATTCCCACTGAAACTTCCTCTCCACGTTCGGCCAAATGTAGTCCCTAACTTCATATCCATAGCCCAGATCAACCATAACCTTAGACTTAACCCAAAACCCAATCTTCGAGTCTAAGACCAACTTTAATTTAACTTCAGGCCTGGACACTGGCTTTCCAGTTCCAGTTGGGACTGAGCTGAAATTTTAGTGTGATAACAGTTTAAGTAGAAGGATATAATAGATTGCACAGCAATGACTGGCATCAACTTGCAAGACTATTAGCTGACCACATGAAGGGAACTGGAATTGGAATCAGAACCAAAAGATATCGCTGCTTAAGAGTTAGAATTAAATACACTACACACACACTTTTAAGCCGAAATGTTTCTCCCTTTTTAATTGAATTCAAAGTTATTTTACACACACACACACACACACACACACACACACACACGCACACACACACACACGTTTGTCTTTCTGTCCTTGTGAGAACCTGAGACATAAACTTGATCTAGAAGTCCATGTTCCCTATCCCCTATACCTATACCTAATCCTAAACTTAACCTAAATAACTTACATTTTATGCCTAAACGTAACCTAACCCTAACACCTAAACATAACCAAATTGGTAATGCCTACACCTTATAGTAACATAAGTTGTACATAATTTTTTCTCCCCCTTAAAAGTAACCCATCAGGGCCCTAACATGTAGAGGGGCCATTTAAAATGTTTGAATCTTGAATAAAGAGGGGAGGGGCCCTCAGAGACCACCTATGTACAGGGCCCAGAATTTTGTTCTACACCTCTGAACGTAAACCTGCATTCTGTATTAGTGTTCCCATTACAATCTATAGGTTAGTTATGTCCTGTGTTTAGGGAAGGGTATTGGTGATGAAGTTGACTAATAGATTATTGTTGACTAAGTTGACTAAATGACTAATAGAATGTCCAAAAGATGATACCCGGGTTAAGGCTGTAAAACAGCATTTTGTCCTTTTCTGGCGACTTTCCATTTAAGGCTTGCATCTCCTCTACTCTCTTTGTGTCTGTACTTGATAGACTGGACAGAAGCATCAGTGGTCTGAAGTGGTCATTAGTCAATGTGCCCAGAGGACAAATGCCCAGTGCAGAGATGGGACCTGCAGCAAAGTACTGTAGTACTGTTGATGTTTGTTTGGAAAAGTTTTGTTCAAAATAAGCAACTGAATACAGCAGATTAATCATGTTTTAAGAGACACAAGCTGAATAGATAATGAGAAAATTGTGTAGACTCATCACTATTCCTACATTTCTGAAAGTTACAGTTGACTAAACATCTGCTAATGTCAATAAGATAACTCCATGTGAGTGGTATGTTACAGTGTAAAATGTACAGTTGCTGCCAACAATATTTACACTATGGCACTATGTAAAGATACTACTTTAAAATGAAGACGAAAATTAAGAGCCTTGTGGTTTCCACACATTATCATTGACATTTCCAAACTGCTGAATAAATGTGTCTTGCTGAATGTTTTATTTACTATTGTAATTACAAAAAGAAACATAAATGGTGTGGACATTTCTTCTTTGGTCATTTCTACGTGGTACTTTAAGTGTTGTTGTCATGTGGGTTGTTTTCAAGTGTGTTGTTGTCATGTGGGTTGATGTCAGGTGGGTTGTTGTCAGGTGGGTTGATGTCATGTGTTGTTGTAATGTGGGTTGTTGTCATGTTGGAAGACAAGCATGAAGAAGATCCATTTTCTGGACACAGGGTTGAAACACTGCAATAACCTTGCATACGCCCATGTGCCCCACACCAGAAGCAGCTGAACGAACCCTTGGCATTATCTAAGCTCCCCCATATTTGCAGGAAGGATGTTCTTTTCTTGGAACACTTCATTTGGTGCTGTGTAAACATTGGATTGATCTACTTTGCCAAAGAGTTTCAATTTTGTTTCATCGATCCACATTATATTTTCTCCGAAGGATTTAGGTTTGTTTAGATGTTTATTGTGATTAATTTGGCTTTCTTGTGCCTCACATAAGCATTGGGATCTTATGTGTGCGTCTGATTGTCTGTCTGTGTCTGATCACAAAATACCAATTATCATTGTGTTCCTCTGGCTCTCCCCTTTATTTTGATACCAAACCTTTCCTCAAGAAACGGTTTAATATTTACAGACTTGTATGTAATTTCTGTCTCTTCCGGGCGCTCCACCTCAGCAAAAATACTGCAAATGACCACATCCCGATAACAGATTTACCATAATGGCTGATATCGGCTGATTCGTCAAGTTTTGCTGAACACAGTAAAATAATGTGGTGCCGCCAGCACAAACACAACAGGAAGAAAGACGACACAGAGAAAAATGATCACATTCAAGTCACGCCTGTGTGTTTTTGGACCTTAATTAATGCAAGAATGCGAAAGGCATATACAGTATTTACACTTTTTTCTTGGTCTTTTGTAGTTTTGACATGAACCTGTGTACTTATTTTTGATGAAATTGGAAATTGTCAAAATCTTGAGCAACTTGTGTCTGACACAAAGTTGTTCCAGAGAAGCATGACCCAGATGATGAGTTAAGCCATATCTTGCTTACTTGACTGAATTTGTATTTACAAAAGTGTCAAGTATTAGTCTTGCCAAGGAACATTTTGGCTAAAGCACAAACAGAACAGACTGACACTCAGGCTCCAAGTTTGCTGACTCAATTCTACACCATTTACAGCAGGCTCAGGGTGATAGTGGACATATGTTTTGCTTTGGAGTCATAGGTGAGTGAGAGTTCATTACCTACACATAATTAATTCAATGACTTAAATGAAAGGGTATGGATAGGAAGCTGGAGATCGGGTGCTCTTGGTAGATGGGCATGGTTGTTGTTAAGAGGAGATTAGGCCTATGAGTGTTGAAAAATTATACATTTACAATGTGTGATATAATAATATAATTAAAAACATGTTTTACTGCTGTGTGCAAATTGTGTTGTTTATGTGAACTGTGATGCGATGTGATGTAAACTGACATCTTTGTCACAGTTTCATTTGATTTTGTTGTGTTGGGTGGCAAAAACTATTTACCACAGTTAGCTTTGCTACACCAGTATAGTCTACCATGTGATTGCAATTGTATCAACCAGAGGGTGAAAGAGCCTTGAAAAATGTTGCCCGCAATCAAGACAAACAGATATTTCACATTAGGGAGAGATAAACTACTGGCCATGTTGGCTGCTATTCTCATCGGCCGTGCAGGTGATGTTATTGTGCAGTGATTGACAAGAGACCAGCTGGAAACCAACTGGTTGCAACTGGTGCAGCCTGTTCTGAATTCTCGATTCTATGTCATTTGTTCTGTGTTGTGTATCAGGTGAGGTAAGTTTGGCTGCCATAGAAACTGACATCAGCTTGTTTATCTGGATCTCCCACCCTTGAGGGCAGAGTGTATGTGTGTCTCATTGTTTTACTATACAGTGGATTTAAAAAGTCTACACATCCCTGTTAAAATGCCAGGTTCTTGTGATGTAAAAGAATGAGACAAAGATAAATCATGTCAGAACTTTTTCCACCTTTAATGTGACCCATAACGTGAACAATTCAATTGAAAAACTGAAATCTTTGAGGGGGAAAAATCAAAAAAGTCACAATAACCTGGTTGCATAAGTGTGCACACCCTTAAACTAATACTTTGTTGAAGCACCTTTTGATTTTATTACAGCACTCAGTCTTTTTGGGTAGGAGTCTATTAGCATGGCACATCTTGACGTGGCAATATTTGCCCACTCTTCTTTGCAAAACCGCTCCAAATCTGTCAGATTGCGAGGACATCTCCTGGAACTGCGAGGACATCTCATTTGGAACTGTTCATAATTCCCTCCACCCTGACTAAGACCCCGGTTCCAGCTGAAGAAAAACAGCCCCAAAGCATGATGCTGCCACCACCATGCTTCACTGTGGGTATGGTGTTCCTTTGGTGATGTGCAGTGTTGTTTTTGCGCCAAACATACCTTTTGGAATTATGGCCAAAAAGTTCAACCTTGGTTTCATCAGACCATAACACACGTTCCCACGTGCTTTTGGGGGATTTGATGTTTGTTTTTGCAAACTTCAGCCGGGCTTGGATGTTTTTCTTTGTAAGAAAAGGCTTCCGTCTTGCCACCCTACCCCATAGCCCATTCATATGAAGAATACGGGAGATTGTTATCACATGTAGCACACAGCCAGTACTTGCCAGAAATTCCTGCAGTTCCTTTAATGTTGCTGTAGGCCTCTTGGAAGCCTCCCTGACCAGTTTT